>JASSUY010029442.1:0-46755 GCA_032466535.1 Forpus xanthops
GGATCTGAGGAAGAAATTCTTTACTGTAAGGGTGGTGAGGCACTGGAATGGGTTGTCCAGGGAAGTTGTGAATGCTCTATCACTGACAGTGTTCAAGGCCAGGTTGGACATAGTCTTGGGTGACATGGTTTAGTGGGAGGTGTCTATGTTCCTGGCAGGGGGATTGGAACTGGATGATCTTAAGGTCCTTTCAAATCCTAACTATTCTATGATTCTATGAAGAAGATTCTATCTTAAAAGTCCCATCAAAGCATTTCTAAATATGGGTGTTAGGGTTGCATATTCTGATTCGAATGCAGGAGCAGATACAATCAGTGGAAACTGGAGGAGCACTTCATTAGGGAGCCAATCAGGTAGATTTTATGCAAACACAATTAGGGCTTTGGATGACTCAGTTGCTGGTGCTCTTGCTATCTCCTTCCCGCATTTATTCAGAACTCGCTGTCAGTGCAGCTGAGCACATCCCAGATACTGAGGCATGCAAACATTGACTTTGTTTGTATAAAGTCACTTTTTGGCAAATTGGCTTCATAAACTGTGATTATGTGTTAATAGCATTGATGTGTGTAGTCAAATGAATGCCAAAATATAGAGACAGGAGATCTATTTTGAATTAAAACATTGCTGAGAGGGCCACTATTGTCATGGGGAAACACTGGGACATTTCATTAAGAAGGGGTAGATTTTATAAAGTTATAAAATGCTCATGTAGCTGCTCTAAAACTGGTAGTAAGGAATGATTTCTAGTGTCAGTTTCAGGTCTGCGCAACATTAGGGAGAGAAAAGCTTTTTTGGCACGTACTCTGGCAGAGTTTAAGAGTTGAGACTCTCTGGAAAGGCAAATAGCTAATGAGAAAGATCAAGAATGGCTCTAATTTGGTAACTAATTGCTATGCTTAAACATTTCTTAAAGTTTATTGTTGATCATGGTACATTTCTGCCATGCACAGTGCAGTGTCCATGTGACTTGGTGTCATGGGTTCAGCAGTAGCAGTCATTTTTCTCCTTCTTGGTAGCTGGTGGAGCGCTGTGTTTTTGATTTTGGGCCTGCGAACAGCGCTGATAACATCAGTGTTTTCAGTTACTGCTTGGCAATATTTCGTCTGACCAAGGACTTTCTGAGCCCCATGCTCTGCCAGGAAAGAGGGGAAGCCAGGAGGAAGCAGAGACAGGACACCTGACTCAGACTGACCAAAGAGGTATTCCATACCACAGCACGTCATGCCCAGAATCTAGAAACAGGGAGCAGAGAGCCAGAAGGGTGGGTGTGCACTGCTTGTTCATGTTGAGTATATAGATGGTAAGCTGTTGCATTCTCCTTCCTTGTATTTCTCTTGTCATTATTGTTATTGGTGGTAGCAGCAGTGGTTTGTGTTATACCTTAGTTACTAAACTGTTCTTATCTAACCTGTGGGAGTTGCATTCTTTCGATTCTCCTCCCCTTTCCCCCAGAACTGGGAGAAAAAAGAGGGGGGAGTGAGTGAGCAAAAGCTGTGTGAGAGCCTTAATCACAACAGCTCTTTTTGGCACCCAACATTGGGTTTGAACCCACAACTGTGAAATTAAGTCTCATGCTCTACTGACTGAGCTAGCCAGGCCAAGATCCCTTCCCTTTAGATACTCTTCACTATCACATTTCCAGGCACAAGTGGCACACACAGCCCTTTTGCAGCAGCAAGTTTAGTTTAAGTCTTGCTTCACTGTCTGGATATCCGGGTCCTTCCTCTGTAACATAGTGTTTGCCTTATGGAGGGCATCTCTGCTCCCTGCTACTGCAGTGTTTGCTGGGCCTAGTGCATGTGTCAGGATAAGAGCTGGGAGAGCCTCAGTGCTCCTGGTGTTCCTTGGCTGTGTTCCTGAGGAGCTTGGCTGGCACTGTGGGCAAGGAGGAACCTCTACTCAGCCTGGTATAGCCAAGGTTATCATATTAATTCTGTGCAAAATGAAGATTAAAGTTTCTTTAGGAAGCTTTGATGTAGATAAGCAAGTTTTCATGGTTTCAGTATGTATCATTTATTATTCTTCCAAACACATCTTCCTTGTAGATAAATAGGCTTTGTCTTTTTTTGACCTGTTTTTGTTGCCTGATGGGTGTTTGGATTGATGTATACTATCTTTGTTAACTAGGAGACTGGAAATTCCTTGTAATTGTGAAGAGGAGGGCTGGACAAGAGGAACCACTGATTTTTTGGATTCTTCTGCCAAAATCCTGCAGCCCTGGAAACCAGCTATCAGCCTGAGCTCAGCAGGCTGTTTGGTACTTCTGGGGGGTCAGAGATGCAGCAGTATTTCATTCTGGAGAGCAAACTAGATTTGAGAGTCTTTGTATCACACTAACTGCAATGACAGAGCAAGCAGCATTCCTGAGGTGTCACAGCAGCGCTGGAGGACTTGGCAGCTCTAGTTTCAGGTACCAGATCTGCTCCTGACTCAGTAGAGAATTTCAGGTAAATGACCTGAAATTGCCTTCAGGCAGTTTGGGTCTGTCTTGGGAACAGTGTCTGAAGTGATGGTCACTGCCTCTGTGGAAGAATTGTCAGAAAAAGAGGTTTTAAAATTATCTTCAGGTAACAGACATGTCCCAGGACTAGGTGGCCATTGAAATGTTAAAATGCAGGAAGTTCTGCCTCAGGTGAGCTGGTTGGAGGTGTGAGAGTTTGGATGACCATAAGAAATTCAGCACTTGGAAAACATGGAACATACATAGGTGAGAGGCAGTGAGGGGAGAGGTGCCAAGAATGAGATAGCCTTTGGAATTCTATTGTGACCTCTTGAGAACATCGAGTGGACAGCGGGTGTTTAGGCAGCCTCAGGTTTGCCAAGCCCAACAGCTTATGTACTTTCTGTTCTCACTTTGCCTTTATGTCTAGACATAGGAAGAACTAAGACTGGGCTGAAGCATACACAACTCTGTGCCTGCTCCTAGATTACAAAAGTGCTTGAGACTATGCAGAGATGCCAAAGGTGGTGAGACTGATCACTCCAGAGAGCTCAGGTTGAGTTTACATCTCAGTGCATGCTGGTATATGAAGTGTGGCTGGTAAGTGACTCTAGGTTTGAGAGCAGGCTTAGGCTTAAGTTAAATGGCAGTGAAGGCATCTTATAGATTCTAGGAAAGGAGTAAGGTATAGCTAGACATTCCCGCCCTCCTTTAGAATGTCTATATAATGTCTGATAGCAATATTGGATATCCAAGAGAATTCTGGAGTGAGAATCACAGCAGATTCAACAAGGTTTCTTAGGTTAACGCAGCCCTCGTCAAATTATAAAAATGTGCTTAAACCTGAAGATGGCACTGGAAGAGTCGATAGATCAGGAAGCTGGATTTGCATATTCTTGTGAAGTATTTTCCAAACTATTGGGACTGCAGAAAGCCTGGCATAACCTCCCCTCAGGCTGGGATCCTAGGTAACCAGGATGCTTTTGCTGTTCTGAGCATAGCAGTCTTAAATCTTTGCATGGGAACATTCAGTGAGGGATGATGTAAATGGGCTGCACTGGATATAAATTAGGTTTTAAAGATATAAAATATCCTAACTTTATTTAACTAATGCTTTGAAATATGACATTCCCTGTAAAGGGAGATTCTTAAATTGTATGTATTGAGTGGGTGCACATTGCAACTTAGTTAACGTTTGCATTTATTTGTTATCCAGGGTATCACTGCTATAGTATGATATTTATACAAAGGGTGCTTGGGCTTAGTGTTTTTCCATTTCCAAATTCTTGCTTTTATTTTCAATAGCAGGGAAACTGCTATCAAATGTATTTACAGCTTGTGCAATATGAGTCTTAAAAGTGTAATGCTTCAAGAACCTAAGAGATAAGTGACGCAATATATGATGAATGAATGAATGAATGCAGCTAGAATGGTTAACAGCTCCATAGCGATAGGTCTTCATGGAGAGACACAGGAACCATATCTGAGATACAGCATTCATTTTTGTTGGTGTTTAAAATGGCAAGACTTAGATGATAAGATCATTAAATGAATCACAGAATCATAGACTGGTCTGAGTTGGAAGGCACCTTAAAGATCATCCAGTTCCAAACTCCCTATGGGCAGGGACACCTTCGCTAGACCGGATTGATCAAGACCCCATCCAGCCTGGCCTTGAAGTTTTCCAGGGATGAGGCAGCCACAACTCCCCTGAGCAACCTGTTCATAGTGAAGAACTTTTTTATGATATCTAATCTAAATCTCCCCTCTGTCAGGTTAAAGCTATTCCCCCTCGTCCTGCCTCTCTCCAGACTTCTTGTCAGCCTCTTTAGGCACTGGAAGTTCTAAAGTCTCCCCAGAGCCTTCTCTTCTCCAGGCTGAACAAGTCCAGCTGTCTCAGCCTCTCTCCATAGAAGAGCTGCTCTAGCCCCAGAGCTTCGTGGAGGCCTTCATTAAAAAAAAAGTGGATAAAAAAAAAAAAAGCCTTTTTTTACAGTCTATTTCTCTGCCCCTTGTTTAAGGGTTTAAGGTCAAAGAGCTCTTATGTGTCTTGGCACTGGCAGTAGCTGGTGGTCCCATCTGAAATGTCTTTTAACAGTGGCAGTGTTGGTACTGGCAACGGCAACTAAAGGGTGGAGTGAGCTGGGGGATGAATGATAAACACTGGAATCCTTTCCAAAGGAGGCATGAGAATGTGTGACAGTCATTAGCATCTGTGTCCCACAGGATGGGCTTTGTGTCAGAGACTACAGGGACTTTTGCTACATACTGCAGGCTTAGCAGCTGGAGACTGTAAACTTAAGTCAATTGTAATAAAATGACAAGCTGTCAAAGTGTCCAGTCTGAAATGGGCTGGTATGGTCCTCGACTGCATCAATGAAAATATTCTTGGTGATGGGGGGCAGTGTTTATACTATAGTATAAGCCATTTTCAAGATTGAATTTAGAATTACAGATACAGGAAAAAACTATAAATTATATTTAAAAGCATTAATGTTTTAAATAAAATAAGAAATGTCAAGCCTGTTAAAGCTCTTCAAGGACAAGGTCCATTCACAGCCAGTGGGATTTTGTCCAAAAACCCACACTTCTCATTTACTGCAGAACATTTCTCAGCTTCAGTGAATTAGCCTCTAATTAGAGGTCAAGCTTTCATAAACTAAACATGGGAAAATAGGAAAAAGCAACCTACAGTAAGTCATCTTGAAAGACAAACTTGGAGGAACAGATAGATGCTTCCCTATGTGCAGAAAATATTACAACAATTTATCTTTGTATGTCATCCTCTAGGAAGGATGTAAAGCAAGGAAAAATGATGGTGATGCCAGATATTTTTAGAATTGTAGTACTTCATTATTAGACAGCAGAAATCAAAATGTCTCAAAATGTCTATTTTGTCTGGAAGCAAATGACTTAAAACAATCCCAGTAATGGTTTATTGCACTGGCAAACATTTTGGGAAGCTCTGTATGGAGAAGCTTGTAAGGAAATTAGTTAAATTGAATTTTGTGTAAAGAACACGTTGGTTAATAACTCTTTAGAGAGCCTACATACTGGGGAATCTTAATAAATATGAAAAAAGGGATTTTGAATTCTGCTTAACACTCAGGACCTGATTATTACCTTGCTATTAAGGAAATGGGAAACCTGCCTTTCCTGGTAAACAGAATAGGCCACAGAGTACACTTTTCAAAGGTGTATATTACGCAGACTGAGTGAACCCTTACAGCATGTCCCCAGATCTCATTGTGGATGTAAAGCCTCTGCATATGTTGTTGGTGCCTGTCAGCTTAGGATTGTTTACAACTGTTTGTGTACATCTTTGGAAGTAGAAGTGAGCGCAAAGCTTCATTGACAGATTTGGGATTTGCCTGCGTGGGAAGTACTCATTTTTAAACATACGTGTGTGAATGCTCCTGGGGCTGAATATTTAGACTCTTATCTATCAGGTCAAGATGAACCAATAGTCACATGATATGATATCATGCCCAGTTTGACACAGGCTGTAAAACCTCATTTACTGCAGAGGGAAATATCCTTCTGTGCCACTTAAGAAAGCACAGTTTGCATGCAGCTGAGAACATATGGGGTTTTTTTTGCATTCATAATAGTACAGTTACACTTACACAGATCAGGCTGATGGCCTCAACTTTTGCATATGTCCAGTCCTTTGAACACTAGGACCATTACTAGCCTCAGTCAAGAAAGCATACTGGCGAAAGCTTACTGTTCTCAGGACTGATCATCATCAGGAGCAGATGCAACAAAAATACCATTAAAAAGTCATTTTACATCAAGAGCTGCAAAAAGAAATCTGTTTACAGGCAATTGCATGGATATTTCCTATAAAAAGATGAGAAAAAAGAAGCCACTCAGAACTATTGTAATGGTATAATATCCCATTACCACAGTTCATGGAATGGCATTGTACACAGTATTGAAAGAGAGTAAAGGCATGAGCCATTAAGCTGTATTCAGAGTAATTGTGACCTCCAAGTTTAAAACATATTGGGGCTTATCTTCTGCAGGTGTAAATGAGTTTTGCTGTACTGTTGTCAGTGAAGCTGTACCCTCTTACAGCCGCCAAGGATCTGTCTCATTAGGTTCATCTGACATGCTGTGCTGGAAACCATGTCTTTTGCAAGCTCTACAGTTATTGCTGCCAAAACTTTTCAACCTTGAGAGAGTGAAAGAAATGTGTGACAAAACAATTGCACTTTGGAGATAAAGCATGTCCTGAAAAAAATCTGTTTTTCTTTGTCCGGTTGCCAAATGCTTCCTCCCACATAAGCAATTGAAAAGTCTCATTTGAGCAACTTCTCAGGAATAGTGTAACTGTTGCAAAAAATGTATGGTCTGAAAGCCCATCATAAGTATTTAAGACAATCTTTTCTCAGAACCAAGGGGAATAGAAGAGCTGCCAACCTTCCCTCACAAGCAAGTTCTGGCTGAATGTGAGGCTGCTGGTAGGACAGGCAGAAACTTGGAAGATGAACTTTTGTCTTTTTTCTTCCATGGAATGTGTACCACACCAGAGCTCTCACACCAGCTCCGAGGCTGATCACCTGCCCATTCCCTTTCTGTGGTGAGCCATGGGGTATTCCCAACAAACCAGAGAGTTTCTTTAGGTCATTAGGAGAATTTCATAAATAGCAAAATAATCACTTGATTCATACAGGTAAAAAAAAGTGAGAGGTATAGCTGTCCTTGTTTAGTGAGGTGAGACAAGAAGACAATCTGCAGGAAACATGGGGTTAGGTCAGAGTAGCAGCCATGTCTGCTGCTCCCTGGAAAATCATGCTCTTTATTACCTCCAGGCTAACTCAGACAGATATCACAGAGATAAAATAATCAGAAGCTCAGAGCAACTTGAGCAACTTGATTAAATAAAGGAACTATGCTAGAAACTTGCTGGAATCACTGACAAACAAGAAAAGGAAAGCAAGATGGGAACGGGTGTAATATGGGTCCAAGAGTACCAAAGATGTGACTGAAAGCCCAGTGCAGACTTATCCTGTCACTAAAACCACAGTGGTGAACAATGCTAGGTGAGAAACCATCAGAAAGGCTTAGTCTTGGGCACTAACACCTCCCAGGCTCTTTAGATGTGTCTGTCTGTGTGGGATGTGACTCGAGTTTGGGCTAAGGGCTTACAGGCAGGTGGAAAGTGTTTGGAGGCTGCTGCAGGCAGGTTATGAAACATGTCTCAGACTCATGTTGCTCTGTGCTACTGGGACAAGAGTATCTCCCCCAAGAAGCTGCCTGTCGTGTGTTGCTACATCAGGGACTGAGTGTGACCCTGTGAGGCTAGTGGGCATTGATAGGACTTCTGGTACTCTGGTGAAATAACATGCTGTTCAAAATGTAGAGTGGCAGATGATTGATATTTTATCTTGCCTTTTAAAATTTAAGTGAAAAGTTTAAACTGCTTTTGTCATCTGATGTACAGGATTTTTGTACATCAGAGGTTCTGTTATTGTAACATTTATACAGCCAGAGAAGTCCTAAGGTATCACTGTTGATTTTAACTTTGACTTTCACCCTGTGGGTAAGTTTCTTCAAAAATCAATACTTTTACATTTGACAAATCTGTTGCAAATGCATTGTTTTACCTATGAAAATGGAAGAAAAGGGAAGCTGGTCAGCATAAAACTGTCCTCATCTTACTTAATATTGCTCATAGTAAGCCTCATAGAGCATATGTGGTATATGCTCTCTAAGTGACAAGGATTTGCATTTAAGGTCTTGCTTGAAATTTTGGCATTGTGGGCTATCTTACACCACAAATCTGGTAATTTAACAACACTAGGGACAGAGTTTCCAAGAGTATTAAGCTTTAAAAACACATTAGAGGTACTGATGTCCACTGGCATACTCATTTTGCGGGCAGAGGGGGAAAAAGGACTGTCATGGTGACAGGAAGGCTGTATAGCAGATTAGGAATTTCCTCCTAGTGGAAGTGCAGCTTCTGTTTGGGCACTGTTTGGTGGAGCACATCTCACTGGTGTAAGTACCCAAAACTGATGTTGCATAGGGCATTTGTAGACAGTGTCTGAAAGTTCTGCTTAGTTGCTACACTGAAAGCCGTAGGACTTTGTCATTGACTTCCACAGTCACAAAGACAGTTCCAAAATATTTTTATACTTTTTTTTTTAAAAAAAATAGGCTGCTTCCATTAGAACTTCCCTTAAGCAGCATTAACTGCTGTGACCGCACTTAGCAGGTCATCTTGGGTCCCACTGACGTTGGCAGGATTAAGCAGGGCCTTAATTTTAATAATGAGAAGCTGTCAGACAAATAATTCCGACTGCTGTTTATTCAGAAATGTAAATTCCTTTAACAGTCATTGAGGGCTCTGAAGGACACCTGTTGTTGTTTAATATCTACCAGCAAATGCATTTATTATGATTATGTGGCTGTCAGAGTCAGGAGAACTGCCCTGGCGTTCACCAGGAGCCAAGGAGGAAGAATGCTGGGCACCACAAAGTCCAGTTAAATCTGCCCAGAAGGCAAGTACCTGAGTGTGCTGCCACAAACTTTTCTCCTCAGGATGGATCTGCTTTAGGGAAAGACAGAGGCCAGGAGCCACTATCACAGCTTTCACTGATTTCAGCTGAAAAATGGCTTTTAATTCACAGCAGTCCTCAGACACAGGAGCCTACTCCTGCATCTCACCTGGGTGAGAACAAGGTTGAGGGAAGCTGCTGCTGCAGTCCCTGTAGGTGCTTTTGACTGGCTCTGCTCCCCTCCATGCTGCTATATGCAGTGGCTGCAGCCCAGGATCTGCTATGTCCCAGCCAAGCACGAATGCCTTCATGCCTTCAGAACAAGGGAGAGGGGGTCTCCCTCAATGAAGCAGCCTTCCTATGCCTAGCAGGAAACTGTTCTACTGAAGTGTTAACGTAAGGTGAGGTCTTCCATGTCTTCTTGTAGCCCTGCTCACATGCTTCTTGAAGTGCGCACAAGGAGTGCACAAAGGCAGGAACTGCATTTCAAACAGAATGAATGCTGATGGCACATAATGCTTATTGCTAAATCCATGCTGCATCTGATAGCGTCACACTGCATAGTTACACTTAGTTGTCCATTATTCTTCATCCTTAACCAGCAGGAAGAGCAGTGTTCAAGGACATCAGACAGGGTAGCACAAGGTAAGATACAGGCTTGTTAAAAGGAGAGAGTGAATCAAGAGCAGAAAATGAGAGGTCTGGAAGCCCTGCAAAATGAGGCTCTGAAATACATATTGCTATTATTTAATGAAGGTATTAATCCATCCAGCCAGTTTATTGTTTCCTGCTCTTACCCAACCCGGTAAGCCATCATCCATCTACTGTACAGTCTCAGTTGCTTTGGAAAAATTTCTCTGTCCAACAGAGAAAACAGGAAGAACAGCTAGAGACTACTCTGCAGTTCTTCAAATGCCTTGTAGTGTCAGTCACGCATTGATCTGTCCCTGGGGAATTCAGGGTCTTACTCTAACTCCAGAGAAGACAGTCCTGGAGCCCTTCCTCCTGGAGACAGCACTGGCTCCAAAGTCACTGGGCTGCTAAAATACATGTATTTCCTTTTCAGTTTTAAGATACTCCTTGCTGTAGTTAAAGTGTCTTTCTAACAAAGATCTTATATTCTTTTGAGATTATAGACCAATGCTTCATTCCCTGAGAAGGCTGCCCAGGGTGTCCCTAGCCCATGTTTCAATACATTAATCACAGAGGTCTTGCTTTGACAAGTAAGAATGGGGAGAGCCTTCCCAATTTCTAGAGGCCAAGGACAGCCCCAGGCATGAGTTACGCATGAAAAGTCCTGTTTTGTGGTTCCTTGTCATTTCTGCTAATCAGTAGCATCCATGAGCTGGGTATCAACTGCCTCTCTGATTTAGGGGATAGAGATCAATTGTCTGATAGAATAGTGTTACCCTTTTGATAGTTACTAATATTAGCTATATATAAAATGGTAACAAGGCAGTGATTGGAGTGCCTTAGTGTGAGTTATTTATAGCTTATTTCTTGTATGTAATCCCAGTGCTACTTTGTACAATTTTCTGGGCCCTCTGGAAAGCTGTGAACACTCCTGCAGTTTTATATCAAGCTGTGAAGTGCTATAGTGCTGAGAGTATGCCGTACATCAGATGGAAACTCAAGCATGCTCAGAGCATGAGTATCTCAGTGCTGAACTATAACATCAAGAGTTAAAATCTGAGTTAAGAGGAGTTAAGGAAGGTGTGACTGCACTTCTGGAGTTTCTCCCCACTCCAAGTCAGGATGCCATTCGTACTTTTGCCCTTTTTTGGTTTTAGATGCAAGACTGAATGAAACCAAAGAGATCTTGTTTTGCTGAGATGTTAAACAACCCTTTTATTTTTTAAATAAAAGGACTCAGCTAAGTAATTCTGACCATTTAATTGGAAAATACTCTGTACTGTTCTTGCTGACCCCTCTGAACAAGGCAACATTATCACCAGCATGCAGAAAAGTCCCTGACAGAAAGCACACATTCAAAGTATCTTTAATACAGTACAAATAAGAGGGTGGGACTGAACTTTGGGGTGCTTTTGCAGTCATGCTGTCTATTCCTCTGAAAGTGCATGCCCTCTGCCTGCTTCCAGGGAAACATCAAATTGAATTATCAGGTGCTCTGAATGCACAGAACTGGTGCAGAGATTAGAGCATCTGACAGCAGCAACTGTTTGTTCTGCATTCAGTAACATCCTTCTCCACAGATGTCCCTTATCTGGGTCAGTACATTCAAGTAACATGCAGAAGTAGAGTATCTGAGGTGGAATCCAGACTAGGAAGCACTTGGCACAGACTGAATCACATCAGAACTATAAAAAGCCCGTTTTAGCAATGCTGCACAGTAAAGCCAGAAAAAAACCACAATTAGTGTTATCTGAAATTCACCAGTTTCTGCAGAGTGGCTGGAAACTTCCTGTATACCTTCTTTGGGTTTGCTTGCTAACTCTTTTACCAGGACTGAAAGCTGTTCCCTCTCTGTTTGAAATGAGTGTCAGCACCTGCAGCCAGCTGGGGAGGGAGAGCAGGGGGAGCACACTGTTGGTGCCACCTGAACATGTGGCATGTGGGCATCCCTTTCCCACAGCCCTCACTGCCGCTATGATGCTCCAGCTACTCCCAGGCCACATCATCCAGCATCCTCAATGCAAACATCACCATTACTTTAACAGATGGTGCAGTACTGAAACAAATGTATTCCCACAGGATAAGGTCTCAACTTTTTTTGTCAAAATGCTGATTATTGCTTTTAAGTTAACATTTTCCATCAAATGGGTTTCAATTCCAGAACGTATAAAGCACTTTGAAGGTTGGTAGCTTTGCTTTTTGTTATGAGTATCATACCTGTTTGTTAATGCTACAGGTCCTTCCTTGCTCTTCTGTCCCCACAAGGGTTGAGGCATCACTTTTGTCATAAATAGGAAACACGGTCATTTTCTATTCATAGGGGAAGCACTTTGTTCTCAGAGAAGAATGAATTATGTAGTCCAAACAGGTGACACATAGTAGATGTTGTTGCTTTCCACAACCTGAGCTGTAACCCAGCTGTGCCCTTTGCTTTTGCAGATGTCAGCCGTACCATCTGCTGATAAAAAAGAAATATATGCAGCGCTGTGGAAACACTGAGCAGTTCTGTGGTCTTTTCTGCACTCTGCTCAGGCTGTGCATTTTTAAATAGCATGACCTTTATTGATTCTTTCAAAAATGAACTGTCCAAGATGGAAAACCTGAAAAGTTTACTGTTAGAGATTCCTGTTAGGACAGAATACAATTCTTTTGCAGAAGTGTTCAAGCCAGAAGAGATGAAATCAGTTAATTTCCTTGGAAAATGTTTGTAAGAGCTTAGAAAAATAGAATGAGTGATAACAGGAAACAGAGCTGCTCAGAGGGAGAGTGGGATGGGAAAAATACTTGCTCCATTGAAGTCGGAGATAGTTTTGGAATTGCTTTCAGTGGAACAAAGGTTTCATCAACTACAATGTTTAATGTACCACAGCTTTATGGCATCTTGTGTAAGGAGGATGCTGTGTCCTGAAATCCCTTTCCCACAGCCCTCACTGCTGCTATGGTGCTCCAGCTACTCCCAGGCCACATCATCCAGCATCCTCAATGCTGTGGAAGGCATAAGCTGGCACCTGGTAGTTACCTGCTGGCAGGGGCTGGCTGGGAAGCAATGCAAACAGCCAGGTGTCATGGTTTAAGGCTGTGAATCAGTCTGCCTGCCCACTCACTCCTCCCACCTTCTTCCCCCCCACTTCAGGGCGAGGGGAAATGGGGAGAAGAATCAAAAGAATGCAACTCCCACAGGTTGAGATAAGAACAGTTCAGTAACTAAATTATAACACGAATCACTACTGCTACCACCAATAATAATAATGACAAGAGAAATACAAGGAAAGAATACAACAGCTCACTATTTTCCACCCAGCCCAACCAAGCAGTGCACCCCCATAACCTGATGCCAAGCCCGAACATCCAGTGCCCCCCCTCCTCCCCCTTCCAGGTCTCTGCCCTCATTTTTACATCCTGGGCATGATGTGCTGTGGTATGGAATACCTCTTTGGTCAGTTTGGGTCAGGTGTCCTGTCTCTGCTTCCTCCCAGCTTCCCCTCCTCCCTGGCAGAGCAGGAGGCTCAGAAAGTCCTCTGCCAGCCTAAACATTTTAAGCCATGACTATAAACACTGGTGTTATCAGCACTGTTCCCAAGCCGAAAATTAAAAACACAGTGCTGCACCAGCTACTATGAAAAAGAGAAAAATGACTGCTGCTGCTGAACCCATGACACCAGGGAAGGGGAAACCTGTGTGCAGTGTGAGCCTTACTGCTTTGCATGCCTCCAGTTTCCTGCATCCAGGCCAGTTGTTGTCTTCTCCTCTCATGAGAGCTACAGAGATGTTGTCTTTCCGTACATAAGGTCCTCCACTCTGGTTTCTCCCTAGGACGTCTTCTCTCAGCTGGCCCTCCTAGGGGTTTATTCCCAGATCTGCCAAATCAGCTTTGCTTTTCCTCTTTGTTTGTGCCACTGCCCCATGTTCTATCAACAGCAAGAAGACAGGCCAGAAAACACAAGCCCTTTTGAAGCCTCCATCATTGTTCATATCTACTCCTGGCCACAGCTGGATAGCAGAAGGTCTTCAGTTGTAGTCCTTATGACCAGGCTCCAGTGAGACAACCTGAAGTAAAATACTAAAGCAATTGCTTTATGTTCTGTAAAGAAATTAACAGTGGTTTTGTTTTCTCCTCTTCAATTAACCAAATTTTAGATGGTTCTAGAAGGAGCTCAAGTGTTGTGGTTTAGCAGACGACCAAATAGTTTCAGTGTACTGAAGAGCACAGCAAGTAGTTTTAACTCTGCAGTGTCATGCTCTTTGTGGCTACTGCTGTCATGAAGTACCAAAAAAAGTGTATAGGTACTCAAATGAAATCACTCAAATATAAGTGGGAAAATAAAACTATCCTCCCTGGGTTCAGATTTTCAGTGTTTATGTTCTTCTGGGACTAATGGCAGCAAACTTCATTTCTGCTCTTGCATAGCTTTTACATGCAAGCTCCATTTGAGTAAGTACTCAAAAGTCTAGGCTTAACAAACCAGCTTTCTGAATTCAGAGGGGATGGAAGACAAATTTAGGAAGTACTGTGCTGCTTTGTGTTACTGTGAAACAGCATGTATTCTTCAAACAGCCACAAACAATGTCAAGTGTCTTCAGACTCCCTGAAGAAGGACGAAAATGGGAAGATCCTACTAAAAATAGGAAAACAGGGGCTCGTGCTATTAGACCATTAGTCTGGCTGGTCTGAGAGGGGCACTCTAGTGGAGGGACTGACCGCTGTATTCGTCAGCATTGTCTGCAGCCTGCAGATTCCTTATGGCTGATGAAAAATCCCAACAGTTTTCTATGTCTGGTTATGTGAAGGCTGTTTGTGGAAGTTCTGACACTTCAATTTGTGCAGGATATTTCTGAGGCTGTTTCTGGGAGATGATTTACCATAATAGTAGGTGAAACTGCAGACTCCTCCAGAAGAGAACATTTGATGTCTAACACAGACAGCTCCTGATGTAAATGTTTATGAAGAGTTTGTTAAGTATGTGACATTGCCTGTATGGTAATGCAGAAATGATCCTGCTAGTGAATGATATGTTGTGATTGTAAAAATCAGTGGACAAGGAATGGATGAGAATGGTGCCAAAACAGGACATGCCTGTGACAAATGTAGTGCCCAGCAAGTGCAGCAAGAAGAAAATCTATTAACTACATATATTCACTTAGTGGCATATCTTGAATTCGTCATTTTAAGATGCTATTAAAATTAATGCTGTCCTGAGAGGTGCTTTTGGAACTATGTATAAAATTGCCTAATTAGAAAAAAAAAAAAAAAAAAGTCATTCCAATTAGATGCTGGATCTTGGGAGAGAAGCAGTGAGCAGCTCAGTAAGCCACGAAGCACTCATAAAATGGACTCTCCTTGGAGAAGAGTGCTTTGCCTCTGATTTCCAAGAACTGCCTTGCAGCAGGAACTGAAGATCATTGCTGCAAATCTTTCCATTTCTAAAGGTATATTTTTAAATTAAAAAGGCATTTTATTGAATAGATCCAGACTGCAAATCAGTGGGTTAAATTAAGTGAAATAAATTACCCTCTTACTGAAACTGACTTTTATTTAAAGATGCAGGCCTTGAAATCACTGGTCACTAGTTTCTGTGTCCGTAATTGAATCTCACAGTGAAACAGAAGGTGTCCCTGATATTTACCTCTAGCAAAACAAATGCAGACATTTCTCAGATATTTTCGTTTCCCATCTGGTCCACTGTAGGACCCAAACCAGCTTTAATGACCTGTCTGTGTGCTGTGGGATCTGTAAAATAATCAGAATAGCTAAACCTCCGATCCTCCTGGGCTAACAGCTGATACGAGACACCAACACATTTTAGAAGGCAGAATTGTGTCAGAAATAAAGGAAAAGCACAGGAAGGTTCAGGAGCATTTTGCAGACATAGGGAGAGAAGTGCTGAAAATGCCTGAAGACGCAGGCAGGGGGATGCACTGGAGTAAATAGGGATTCCGGAGGTCCAAGCTGTGATAACCAGACCTCTTTCAGGTGGGGTTGTTACCTGAGCTGCACCAGTTGAGTTCTGAGTGTGGTTAAAAGTGGGAAGGGACTGATCTGAGCATTTCTGCAATCCAGACAGAGCCTCTGGTGTCTCTGCACATGGATTTATCCTCCCCACCATCGGTAGCTGTGAGTGTTCATACTTTCTGGCAGTAAGCACCTACAGGTATAATCTTCTCTACCGTGGCAGTACCAAAGTCAATAAGTGAAATCACAGCCTTGTATTGATTTTATGTTCTGCTGATAATGAATTTGTGAATCCTGTGGGATTAGGTATATGTGCTGACACAGAGCTATGGGGAGGTTCCTATATTCCTGTTGCACAGCAGCTAGCCATTATTGACACAAACGTTTTTGTAACAGTGATGTATTAAAATTCAATATGTGTGTTTCATTTGAAGTAAGAAGTGGGGGAGGTGTAAAGGGGCCTGCTAATCCTAATAAAAGGAAACCCATTCAAATGAGTAATTTTATAAACTACCAAGCACTTGTGCTGAATAAGAAGTTATTGCCAGAGCTACTTCTATTAGCTCTGGTAATAACAGGCTGATTTTGATTATTAAAGCCACCATGAGAGAATACCTAGCAGCAGATGCTGTCAGTGAACCATGCAGACTTTGGGCAGGAGATCCTTTCAATATGCAAGTGTAGGGAAACATTTCCTTTAATAAAAGAGAAGAAAATGAGATTCCCACTACGTTCAAAACAAAACTATTCTGCACAAAAATTACGATGGTACTATAATGCTGTATATAAATGATCTTTTTGCTGTGCTAGGAGGTATACATTGTGTGGTACGAACACACCATTGCTTAAAACACATGCAGCAGAGACAGACATACAGGGGAACATGCACCAGGAAACCTGGATGTCGTGGTTTAAGTCGTAACTCACGCAGTTTGCTCACTCACTTCCCCCTCCTTCTTCCCCCTGCTCCCGGAGGGATTGGGAGGGGAACCGAAAGAACGTAACACCCACGGGTTGAGATAAGAACAGTTCAGTAACTAAGGTGTAACACAAACCGCTGCTGCTACCACCAATAACAATGATGATAAGGGAAATACCAAGGAGAGAGAATACAACTGCTCACCACCAAATGACCGAGCTGTGAACTAACTCTTCCGGATTCCTGCCCCCAGTTTTACATCCTGGGCACGACATGCTGTGGTATGGAATACCTCTCTGGTCAGTTTGAATCAGGTGTCCTGTCTCTTCTTCCTTCCGGCTTCCCCTCCTCCCTGGCAGAGCATGAGACTCAGAAAGTCCTTGGTCAGAGTAGTCATTACTGTACAGCAACTAAAAACATCAGTGTTATCAGTGCTGTTCCCAGGCCATCCACTGCTCCCAGTGTCAGACCCTGCCTTGGGCAGACACTTATAGCCATTGCCCTCTGAGTACAGGAAGACAGCAGAACAGAAGTCCCATGTGAACAGCCTGCAGTAAATATTAGAAACCTTTTGAGAACCAACTTTAATAGTTAAAATTTGATGTTTGTACTTTGGCAATTTACGTATTAACATTTCCTGATTCTTGCTCATGGAAGGCAGCACTTGTAACATTTACAAAGCTCCCAACCTCAGAATTTGCTTAGATAGTGATTTTGAAGGCATGTGCTGCTAATCAATGTGTTAATGATTTCTTCCATGCTGTAATCCATCATTTTATCACAGCACACAATTTAGCAATTTGCTTATGCTAATTACTACAACAGCCAGAGCAGTTCTGAGCACAGCTCTAGGCTACGGCTAGAAAAATGTTTGCTGTGTTATTTACATTTACTCCGTTTATGAGGGGGAAGGCCCAGAATCCACAGTGCACCAGGAAATATTTAATTAAATACCAAAGGTGCACATCTTGCAATGAGCAGGTTTTCCTCGGGGATCACTACAAAGGAGATATAAGGAGACTCATCTCCTGAACCCACTGTACTCAGAGATGTAGATGCGAACAGGCTACAGACAAGAATCAAAAGTAAAAGAGTCTTCTTGCACTGCTGCTTGTAGCAGGGTAAATGTGTTCAGGAATCAGGGCTGTTAATCACAAGAGCAAAGCAGACAGCAGTTTGGCAGATAGAGCACTAGGCAGACATAGCATTTAGACTTTATCTTCCATCTTTTGTTGTATTGCCTGTTTAGACTGCTTTGACCTTTCTAAGGGCAGGAAACATTGCCAGGGAATCCTGTTGGCATGTGTTCCAAACTGAAGGTGTTTTGCCAGTGCAGTCAGCAGTGTGTGGGCATGTGTCCCTGCTCTAGACTGTCCTGTGGGGTAAACAGAGCTCCCTTCTTTCCTGTCTGTGCTGTAGAAATTTTATGCACAGCTTAAGCACAAGAAGGGGATTCACTATATCTAGCTAGTAATTCAGCCTCCCAGTACAGCAGCTGATGGCAGCGCTAAGTGAGGAGGAGCCTTCAGGGTGTCCTGATGTGGGATTCAGTCAGTGGTCCAGTGTGACCACTCTGTTCAGCCAGGCATTATATGGGCACAGAGATACCCTTACACCATCCTGGGGGAACCCAGCAAATATCCTCATCAACTGAGGAAGTGTCAGATGCTCTCCTGGTCAGAGCTCTGCACTTTGATGAGTGCAATAGCCAGTGGCCCAAGAGAGTGAGCACTTGGGTGTTTTAAAAGGCAGCTGTGGCTGGAGGACATCTGAACCTACTGCCATGCCCCTGGCCTTGCTGGGAACTTGAAGGCACTGTTGAAATTGCAGCCTGTCATGGAACAATAGTTTTCAACCTCTATCATAATTGCCCTCTTAAAAGTAGCACAGAAGACTTTCCTGACAAGGCCATTACTGCTGAAAGGACAAAGGGAAAGTAGTTAGTCGGCTGTGTTCAGAACTGGGTTATCAAATTAGCTTCAGCCACTTTCAATTACAGAATCTCATGGTTTTGAAATGAGCTCTAAATGAGGGGCTATAATTCTTTGTCAGCAGTGAGCAAAAAGAACATAATCATCATTATTTAACAGGAGCCTACAGTCTAGCTAGCTCCAGGATAAATTTGTCCAAGAAGAGAGGATTCAGTTGGCATAAGCAAGGCAAAAGATTATCAGCTGGCCAGGCTTCAGTGCATTTCTCCAACTGCAGCTATGGAAGTGACCTTGGGACTCATCCAGGAGGGATTTACTCCCAGAGGCACTCTGAACCATAGGTAATGAAACAAATGAGGGCAGTATGGGTTGTCCTAAGCATGCATCATTCCACCTTAAGATGGTGCTTTCTTCTGCTGTGACTTCCACTCTGCTTGAAGACTGTTGTTGTTATTGTAATAATGGTGTCAAATTCTACCTGTCTGGTGGCTGTTGGGTGTTAGTGCTGCTTTGTATCACCATAACAAGGAGAGAGAACATCTGGGCTCACGCCAATAGAAAGAGGGTACATTTGTAGGATCAGGCAGCCTGCTGGAACCAGTGCCTGTCCTGCTGCACCTCATTTTCGTGATGCAGTCAGCCAGTCTTTTGGTCTGGTACGGTAGACAACTTGCCTAGGGGCCACTGGATCACCAGCAGTGGGTGCAAATCCAGAAATGCAAGGGCACTTAGGGTCTCTGAGGAGCTGATGCCATGCTGTCACCATTCTCCAGGATGCTTCAGGAGCCCATAGCCATGTTCAAGAGAATAGCTGTTCCTGTACAGCCTTGCAGCCTCCCTCCCTGGTCAGTCTGTGGTTAGGTTGCTTGGGGTGGCCAAAATCTGAGAGTCAAGGCAGTGCCTGAGACCTCTGAGGACATCTTCCAAACACAGTCTTTTAACAATATGCATAAACAACATCAGTGAAATTGTCCAGGCTTCTTGGTCTCTGAGGGAGCTCATGATGACATCCAGATTGCTTTTCAGTGCATGGTCCAGAGCATCTACAGTGAAATAAGTTGCAAGGACACCATTGTCATGCAGACATTGGTGGGCCACCAAGGGAGCTCAACAGATATCTTGGCAGGCTTCATTGCACACTTCATGACATTTATATTCTCTCTAACTCAGCCTCTGAAACCAGTTTTAATACATTAAAGAGGTTGAACTATGGTCTCCCTTTTTTCCAGTGCCTCCATCTGGAAATGTGAGACTGTACTTCTCTATATCTCAGGATGGCTGCTGTAAGGGTAAGCGTGAGAAGATGAGAAAATGAAAGGGTGAAGTCATGGTACCCAGTATATGCTTGTGTATATGGCAGAATATATGGTGCCATGGATGGATGTATATTCCACATGAGATAGTCTGCACTAATCCTCCCACTGCATGCTCTTAACACAAAGTAAGCATGAAGTCATTTGTCACATCTTGAAGGTAAATTCTGATCTGGCCTATCTCACATGAAGCTATGTGATTATTACACCTAACTCTATATTGACCCATCTACTTAAAGAGCTTATGCCACCCCTGAGGTAGTGCAGAAAGAGGTGTCAGCAGATGTATGACAAGGTGGGGGTAGGAAAGCAAGTTTGAGCATTGTCTGATACATTTTCAGGATCATTTTGCTGACCAGATGAACAATCCAGGGACCATTTTCCTCCTTCTATTCACTGGATTTCAGAGATCACATTTACTGCCTTCTGGCTGTTGATAAGTTTGGCCCAAACATCTGGGGCGAAATGCTGTCTCTGCTGAAGTCAAGAGAGTTTTGTCATTTATTTCAACAGGTCATTGACTCTTTAATTTGTGTTCTGCCTTTCTGAATCAACATTGCCCTCAGGCTTAGGAATATATTTAGATTTACACAGTCATGAATGCATGCACAAATGAAAGAGAGAGAAAGAAACCATTCCAAGTCCCACAGCTTTTATGAATTTGTTCAGCCCTTGCTCTGTACATTAATTTTATTTTCAACAAGATGTCTACTCTATACAAGTTACAAAATGGATATCTGGGGAAAACTCATGCCATTTCACACTAGATTTGTTGTCACTGTCAGGAACTGAGACATTAACTTTCTTGTTTTCCTTGACATTTTGTGGGGTTTATTCTGTTCTTCACCATAAATGGAGTTTCATTGACAATGCCTAATAGCTGCTGAAATTGCTTTGAAGTTTTCCTTGGGAAACATTATAATAATGTATTTGAAAATTAAATGATTGAAATGATGTGGAGGTCAGTCAGTAGTGCAGTATAAGATTGTAGCAAAAAAGGTGCAAAATGTTTTCTTAATGGATGCATTTCTTGACAAAGGGTTATAGCATTTATCCTCAACTTGCTGGTCAGAATAACAAAGAACTTTCATTTTGAAAAATTAAAGTAGATAGAAAATTAGCATTCTGATTAGACCTGG
Source organism: Forpus xanthops (assembly GCA_032466535.1). Lineage (NCBI taxonomy): Eukaryota > Metazoa > Chordata > Aves > Psittaciformes > Psittacidae > Forpus > Forpus xanthops. The sequence continues at coordinate 20,832 of JASSUY010029442.1, forward strand.
AATGGAAGGATCTCTTTTCTCATCAGTGAGACAGACATTGAGAAGACCAGCATGTAATTTGGGCATCAGAACAGGAGTTTTATTCAGGTGCTGAATGAAAAAGCAGGGCTTGTGTTCACTCCTGGGTTTGTTGCTAGGGTCATGTGCTGCTTCCATGCTGTGGTTTCACTCACAGGAAATGGGAGCTTGATCTTTTGCCTTCCTTGTGTTTTCTTTTTCTGTGTTGACACTTAGGTTTTAGACACTTTACAGGAAACAGAAGGAGTCTTGGGGCCTTGATTTTGTCAGGTCCACATAGTCCTGCTACAAATCTAAGTGTTATTAATTACAGACAGCTCTGTATACATTGTCAAGTCCCACAATGCTAGTTGGCTCTTGTAGAATCTGTTGTCAACTCTGTTAGTGCAAGGAAGATAGTTCCAATTTTGAGCTCTAAATATACTGGAGACCATTAGCAAGTCAAAGCCTTCTTTCAGGGATCTGTGAAATTCCCTGCAGTTCCTCTTTGGCTTTCAGGAAAGAGAAATCCCACCACCTTCCCTTGCCTCCATGACCACAGTACATGCATATGCTCATGCATGGAGTACAGTACATGTGCGCTCACAGCCACTAAGAGGAATTAGCACTTCAGTGTGCAAAACAAAGGGCCAGCTGGTGTGGCTGTGTTGTGTTTACACACCCTATTCACTCAAAGCTCTGTTAAATGGCCTAATGAAACAAGGTGCTCTGAGGGAAAAGCCCATTTAACAGAATAACAAATCCCATTAAGCTCAGTGGAGCTGGAAATCTACTGCATAATAAATTAACTCTGAATTTGTGGCTTTGAACATAAATTTCCAGGTCTAGACTGATACATTTTTAAACTTGTATGAAACTTGACTAATAAGCTCAGCATTGGTTTTCCTTCAGATACATTTTTCTGGTAGTTTTCTCTGTTTCTATAAAAGCAGCAGTTTTATTGCTTTGTCCTCCTGCTACAGAAGGAAGGGCTGCCCTTACTCAAACTGCAGGAGCACTTTGCACTGATGTTCAAGAATGAGACCACAAGATGGAAGGTATCACCCAGACCTGCAAGCAAAGGACTGTCCCTCTCCCAAAGGCCTGGCAGTCTAAGGCAGTCTAATACAGTCTGTGTATCCACAGATCAGGAAGAGGAGACATGCTGTCTTAAAGCAACACAGTCAGCTGCACACGAGCCCTTTTAGGCTGGGAAATAGAGTGGTTGTATATGACTTGGTACAGGGCCCACAGTAATAAGCCAGGAGACAGGTTTTACTGATCTGGATATAATTCAGCATGAATGTGGCTATGCAACTTCCAGGCCAGATCTGGAGTGCCCACTGCACTGTGGGAACCTACTTGGGGCCTGTCCAGCATCTCAGCTTTGAGCTCTGTCACACAGTGTAAGCATATGTTGTCTCCAGTGGAGCATGCATCAAGTCTTGTCTTGAAATGGTCTTGCTGGCATGCTACCCAAGAGATACAGGAGTGTCAACACAGTAAAATCCTGGTAGAATTAATTTGAGCAACTTCCCTTTTAGTTACTGCTTCTGACTGATCACAGCAGCTACATGGATTAGATAGTGAATTCACCAAATCAGAGTACTTGAATAAAAGCTAAATTTCCATCCTGTGAAGACAGAATGCATCCTGCAAAGCTCTTCATTGACAAGGCAGTTCAGTCAGTTATATAATTGGCACCCTCATAAGCTTTGAATCTTTGGCAGAATGGTACTCGAAAAGAGTGAAGTTCTCTCCTACCCTTGAAAATATCAATGAAACTCAGAGAGTGCTTACTGCTGAATGTCCCGTGATCACAAGAAGCCAAGGGCACCCTGCCTTAGCACCAACAAGAAAAGAGCTTTCAAAAAATCAGTGATTTTATGGGAGTGTTCCCACCAAAACAACTTGGGTCCTTTGGGTCATTAATTCCTACTCTATGTGATGTGAGAGCTCCAGATTCAATCCAGAGGCTATTTTTTCACAGCTTCTATTCAGGAACAGTGGAAATGTGTTCTCTGCTTTCCTATGGCAGGATAGAGGCTTTGCCTAGCCTGTCTGGACATGCCATTGTGGTGCAGTGAGCCCCTCAACACAGCATTTACAACCTGTCAAGGGACCAGGTGAGCTTGGGACCATGGGAGTACATTCTGGGGCTCGAGTTTGGGCAAGCAATGACTCTGTCCTTGTGGGCTGATGGTACACATGCTTTTCAAGGGCAACAAGGATGCAGACAGCTCAAGTCTCAACTTACTTACTGGGGTGAATCAATTCTGATATAACTTCATGCATGTCAATAAAATTACACTTGGTCCCGGATCTGTACATTCTGAGTATGTCACTGAATTTATTGCTCTCTCCTATAGAGCAACTGAGATGTTTCTGTGAGGAGAACTGTCAAGGGCAGAGCACAGCATCCCCCCAGGACATCAGAAAGGTTAGTTGGATGGTGTCATTAAATCTCTGTTAATATTCAGGGTCAGCAAACCCTCTGCACAGTGCTAGTCCATCAGCTGCAGGTAAGTAGACAGAGAAGACCTCTCCGAGGGGAGCTGTAGCTGCTGGAATTTTCTCATCCTTGTTGAGAAAATGACAAGTACAGTGGGACATGCGGTTTAGATTAACATACACCTGTTTCTGCTCACTTTTTGATCTGGTTTGGGGATGAGGGCTGTTTGTTCAATAACAGGTAATGGTGAGGGCCATCACCAGTGGTGCTTAAGGATATGTTTAAAGTCAGGAACACAGCAAGGTGGCCATAACTGTGGGAGTTAGGAGGAAATTGCTATGCATCAGTACATTTTGCTATGTGTCAGGCTGCTTTTCTTTATTTAACCATTAGGACAGCCTGACTGGGTTCTTTGCTTGCTTTTAACTCCCTTCAGCTTGTAACTTTTCCTGGGCTTCTTAGAACCGGAAAGGTGCCAACAGGCTAAGGGAAACTTCTTAAGAGGACAGCAGAGCCTATAAAGGACTGAAATGGGGTTGTGAAGCAAATGCTGAGTGGAGGCAGGACCTGCAATCGATGGAATCTCTAAAGGTGACCCTTCTCTGCTGCCCGCCTCAGCGGGACACTGAGGGGAGCCTCGGCAGACCAAAGGCCATCACCTCAGCTGCTGCACCCAGGGCTGCCGGCAAGAGGGGCGGAAAGGGCTGATGGGGTCCCTCTGGGCGCCGTGCATCCCGGGGAGAACGTGACCATAAAGGCGCGACCAAGGTGCTGTTTGTAGTGGCCATGGAGGGGTTGTGGTGCGTGGGGGGAGCTAGGCTTCTGCAGAGGCCTCGTGTGGAGGCGGCAGCCTGTGCCTGCTGCTGCGCTCGGCAGGGCGGAGGTAAGGCAGCCATGCCAGAACCTGTGAGCGTCAGCAGTGCTGTCGTGGGCCTTACAGAAGGCAGGTGCTTTGAGCATGAGCTGCCCTCAAATTGCATTCTGTGCAAGTTGTTTTCCTGTGGCTGTTTATCTCGCATGAGAGGAAAAGCTGAGTGCGGTTTGTGCAACACGTTAATAAGCTTCCTCCTGCACGTGCTCCCCGGAGGGTTCCTGTCAGCCCTGAGATCTTCACCAGGATGCCCACTGGATGTTTGAGGGGGAGCAGCCCCGCCATCATGGCTCTCCCTCACCACATAGCTCTGCACGGTAGCTGTGGTGACAGCCAGGGTGCCGGTGGGGTGAGCTGCACAGGGCTTTGGTGCTGTGTTGGATTGTGCCCACTGCTCTGTGTCTGCTTCCATTGCTCAGACACAATTGTAGAATCATGAAATAATCAGGGTTGGAAAGGACTTTAAGATCATGTAGTTCTAACCCCCTGCCACAGGCAGGGACACCTCCCACGAAGCCATGTCACCCAAAGGAAGGAGTCTGAAGCTTTTCCTTATTCTAACATGATTTTTCAGCATGTTTGGGGGTGATGTTCAGCTCCTTATTTATTTTCTGGACTTCTCTGGACTAAACCATGAAGCTGGAGTTAGAGCATCTGAGGGGAAGGGGGAAGTGGCAGGTGAAATGTTTACAGATGTTTACGAGGTTTTTACGGTAGGAAAAAAGACTTATTGAATACTGTGGTGGGAAAGATAAATCTGTGAACACCTTTTTTGCTGTGATGCATTTCAGCTTGGTCAAATAACCTGCTGAAGGCAAGAGGAGAAATATACAACTGATACTTCAGAGAAAGCATGTCCCTGGGCCTGTGCTGTAGCTCATGCTGTGTATGCCAGTACCTCATTAGGTGAGTTGCTCTCAGATGGAAAGCAGAGACTGGGAGTCTAGACACCTGTTTTGTGAAGTTAAGATGATTGTTAAATAAGTAGAGTTTATCTTCTGCTAGTGCTGAAGGTTCAGGATGATCCCCAGATATTAGAGCTGAGCATGAGCAACTTCTGGAGTCACATAAACATTTAACATGAACTTGGATTCACCTTCTGTATTGTCATCTTTAGCATGAGGTGGTTCATTGTTCCAGCTAGCCTCAAAGTCACAGCAGAGCACTGATGTTTGTGGAATTTAATATTCCTAAAATTGGCAATTCTCATTGCCCATAAACTTCAGTGCACCCTGTTGTCTAGTGTCTGCACTTCTACCACTTGACAATTTCCACACTGCCATTTTAAATAGTATTATTAATCTCCAAAACAATTAAGGTGCGTTTTGTTGCTTATTGAAGAGAGGGAAGATGCGTGGAGACTGATAATTCTCATGCATGAGATTCACAGACTTGTTTTACCATGGGTATTAAAATTGGAATTGAACTCATCAGTATTTTTGAATGTATAAATCAAAAATGAACTCTCATGGCTCATACCAAAAACTTTACAGTGAGAGACTCTGCAGCTCTTCATAAGTTTTGTAGGAGCATCAGTTGTTTATTTTGGATTTTTGAAAGTACTCTGTAAGAGCTGTTGGCTTTCTGAATCTTTATATATAGCACACAGCATTTTTTCTGTTAAAGCAAAGTTCAAATAGAGAGGAGCATCTTGCTTTCTTTTGTGTGCATTTCTGTGTAGTAGCTTCTCAGAGGACAGTTCCTAAAATGAAACTGTTTACAATAACCTCCTCAGATAAAAACATTTGAGCACAAAAATTTCATGTCTTGCACTTCAGCTCTGATGTGCCTTGCTCTCGTATTTTGCCCAGAGGCTTGGTTATTGTTCCATTACTGATACAAATGGAAGAGTTTCTGTTGCAATTTAGGCTTTTCAAGTAAACTCTCTGAATCATCAAGGTCTAGGCACTGTACTTTTTTAATCTCTAGCTATAACTTTCTTGCTTTTCCACTTGTAGTTTAAAATCTGTTTTCTGTTCACCCTTTTATAACTTGAACGTAATGATGTTTTTCCTCTTTTCATCATTGTTCTCCTTGCTTTCCATCTTTTTTGCTTTGCCATACCTTTATGATGGTGTTTATTGCTTAAATTCTCTTCAGTCAACTTGAACCCTGCAAACAGCCCAAGTGTGTCAAAGAAACAGGTAGGGGGATAGCATTTCCCAATACCCAAGAGTACAGAGCTACTTATAATACTGGTTAGAGTTATTGCTGGGTACTACAAACTACTGTGTGCATTGAAAAAGTCCAGTTCATTGCCTATCAACCTGGCAACTCAAGTAAGCAAGTGTTAAAGTGGCTCATCTGCTTGTTCAGTGTTTCAGTACTGCAGGTTAATGGTTCCACAAGTTGCCCCAGTGTCAAAATGGGCTTTGTTTCCTTGCAGGGGAGGCAAATGAAGAAAGTGCTTCTTCTGACAGAATACCAAAAATGAAATAACATTGTATCTTCTTTGCAGTAATCTTAGACTTTCTCTTTGGCATTTCTGTACAATTTTACGGTAGCATAGACGCACAAACTACAGCTCTGATGAACACTCATCAAGGGCATCCAGAACTCAGTGCTGTTACTGTATCTCCTTGTTTTTATGTAGAGTACTGAGAGTCAGATTAACTACACTGGAATATGTCTGAGTCTGCTGAAGTGAAAGTGTCATTTTCTTAATAGGGTTTTGTTCTATGACTGCATTGCTAATGGCCTGTGTGCCCTGCTTCCTAGCAATGGCCTAATTAAAAGTTTGACATTGAAAAAGTAATTAAGATTCACATAAAAAAGTATTGAAGGGATTAATTTTTTTTTTTTTTTTCTGGTGAGTTGATAAGAACTAATGTGCTTTGGTAAATACTAGAGCTCTGATCCAATGGACTTGCTGGATAGAAGCATTTATTCAAGGGATGGCATTTGATGCTTACGAATTTTGTTGAGACTTAAGCATGTGTTTAAAGTTAAGCAGATACTACAGATGTTATATCCTGAATAAGGAGTGAAGCCTGTATGCCAGTGCTTGGCAGAGTTGTAAGTCTTTGTATATATTTACTATTGAGTATACTCTTGGCAGTTTTAAAGGATGGCCCTTTACAAAATTTAATAGGTAAATAACTAATATAGTGTTTAGTTTCTGGGTAACCTTACTTGTACTGAGCAGTATACGTGTCAAACAATAGCCCTGCTGAAGTAATAGACTATCAAAAACATATCAGTAGCACTGTTGGAATCTGTCCCATTGGTGGTGGCTGGATGAGAATATCAATATAACTCATGCCAACTCTGAATTCAGCAATATATATTTTTAAAAGGCACCAGGTTTTGCAACAGGCAGGTAACAGGCCTTTGTATAGACACAGTGGTATAATTCTTCCTCCAAGTGCAACTGTATTGGCTTAAGTGAAGTTATCATTGTTCAAATTGGTACTTGATCTATGGAATAGAAGCTGTAGAACTACTGGAGGGAACTTTCTTCTTGCTGTTGTATTGTCAGAGAACTGCTTCAACTATCCCCACTGCTATGAAACAGTGTTTTCAAAAGGATTCCATCCTGCAAGCAACTTCTGCACTCATCTCTAGTGCTTAAAATGTGACATACAAATCAACTAAAGGTAATTACAAGCATTGCCAGGAGCTGCAAGCACATGACTGAATGCTCATAGGCAGAAACATACTGTGCATTGGATGTCCATGGATCTCAGTTGTGCAAGTATGTCTTTCCTCCTTTAAACTGTGTGTGTATGTGTGCAGGTTTCTGTATTAGTTACCTCTGCTCAGTGAGGAAGAAAAAACTTGCTGGTCATCACAAGCTCTGTATCAGGGCTCTTCATGAGCAAAGTAAGCTAGGAAGTATCTCAGTGCAGCATACAATTCTGTGTTAACTGGTTTTTTTGACTGTTCTTTTGACGTGTGCCTGCAAGGCCTGATTGTTAAGTATCTGTAGCAATTTATGCTCTGGCATATCAGGTTTAAGTAGAGAAGGCTCTTGTTGCTATCTCATAAATAGATACCATGTTACAGAGAGATGGCATATTTTGAAGACTTGAGCATGAGATTTCTAGGAATACAAAATTCAGATGTTTGAGGAGCTTCTAGTCAGATGAGGCAGACTGCCAAAATAAGGATCAGGGCTCCTGTTACAGAGTTAGTGAGGGGAAAATCTGAATGTATTGTAATTCTGTTGAGAATCCAAACTTCTGCTGAGTAATTCCCTGTAGAAACATAAAACCCTCTGCTTGAAGATCTGACCCACTTCAGGCATTGAAACCTTATATCAGACTTTGACAGAAGGCGAGTAACTAGACTGTTAAGAAGAATCATTTGGGAATTAGGTAATTTAAATCTTACAAACCTTGAGTGAGTTAGGATCTCTAGCAATTCCCTGCATTTCCTGGAAACAGTATGTCTGTCCTGCTACTGGCCATCTCGCAGTCTGATCTCTCTGTTGTTCAATTTTACCCCCAATTAACCGAAATATGCTGATCCAAACAAAAGGGAAGGCTCTGCAACAATGTAGGCACCGGTCTGTAGTAATTTATTCCTGTACCTCTTGCCCCAGAGGCCTTTACTTCAGGTGTAGATAGCCAGAGCCACATAAGAATGTTGTGTGGGTCCCTGGACCTTTGGTGGGTAGGTGTTAGAAAAGTCTCTAAGTATATTTTTTACTGTAGCTATGAAGCTGCCTGTTATGTGGAGTTGATAATCCTGAATTGCTTCTTTGCATCCACGCTGTGAAGAAATGGCCCTTATCAGTGTCCTCCTGCAGGAGGGACCTTGCATGCCAGTGTATCTGAGCAGAAAACTAAACCCATGCATTTCCACAAAAAAGCTGTTGTACCATATGTTTATAAGCTGCTCAGATAGCTGCCTGCCTTCTACTCCCTCTTTATACATGCTTTAAGGTGAAAAGCAAATGTGGTTTTGTTTCTTCTTCCTCTGGGCTTTATTTTTTTCTATGGCCTGGTGTCAGTCTTTTTTTAATTTGTGCATGCAAAGTACATGGAGGGAAGTCATTCCTGAGCCTAGTAAGCTTTTTCCCCAAACCAAACATTAAAAACCCAAGCTAAAAACTTCCTTGTGAGAATGTGAGCTCCCTAGCTGGAGATGCTCTGCTTGATCTGTTTGGATACAAAGGCTTGATCTGTTTAGGTACAAAGGCAATGCTTGCTCAGTGTCAGGCTTTTAGGACTGCTACAGTACGAATGAATGATGCCATGAACTGTTGGTTTTTATTCCCTGTGCGTAGACAGAGGCAGCAGTATATATGCAAAGGCAGGGTACTAGTGTGAATTAATTCAACTCTTGGAAAAAAATGAGAAAAGTAAACCCAACTTCATTACACCCAGTTGCAACTGAACAGGAATGCTCATTTTTTTTTAAGAAGCTTATTAAACTTTGAAAAAGCACAGTATACAATAGAAGGAGGATGTGCTGTGCATATGTAATTATTGCCCTTAAATGCTCTCTCTGGGCACAGGAAGAAGGAATAAACATACACAATAGGAATGCAGGGAGGCGAAATGCATAAAACAACAAAGTCTGTCCAAAAGACTTTTAACAAAACCAAATACTGTGGAAAGTGCAGAGCCTTTGCAGGTTTTTGATAAGCAGTGGTTCAACACTTGGATATTTGGCAAACAGGCCTTTTAACGTAGGAGGTAAATTTGTTTTAAGAGTGTGTAGGCTTATATTCTGCTTTCTTGTATTCAGTAGCCATCTCTGCCTGCAAAGAATGATAGCTTGAAGTTCAAGAAGAGCTGCTTGGCATAGATACCTCTCTTGCTTGTCGCAGCACTGTTTCTCACAGCTTGCTCCTCAGTGCTGCCATACATCCAGTCCTCTGTGAGATGCAAGTCTGACATGTTCCTTGGGTTGATGTTTGTTGGCTTAATACAGTCTCCCTGATGCAGGTAGTAAATGAGCAGACATGGGACTTGGTGAGCAAAGGCGACTCATTTGAAACAAATAATAGTAAATGTGTAAATAATTCACAGCCTTTATCTAGCTCTTTGCACATCCCACACTATATATATATGTGAAACCTACCATCTCTAGTGATTTCAAATATTAATATGGGAGCCAACCTTGTTCAGTGTTACTCTATCAAGCAAATGTACATATTTTACAATCAAAAATTTGTGTTTTTAATGATGCTGCTGAGAATCTATCAATGCTGGTCAGGGTCCAGTGTACAATGCACTGTACAAGAGGAAACAGCCTTGCCAAGAAAAGCTTCCAGTCAAAGCATAAATGCCAAATGGCAATGGGCAATGGAAATAAATGCTGTGGTAATGGTTACACTGGGTGCCTCAGCAGCCTATCTATTAAATGTGTCTTGTAGATGTCCCAGGAAAAGAGGGATCTGAACAAGAGTGAAGCTGATGTTTGTACAGGAAAAGTCTCTTTGCACAGTTACTGTTAGGTAAAAATGCTTGTGCAGGAGGAGAAAACATGACATGTTGTTCTCTCTGTATACCTATATGTGAGTGCGTGTAGGGTTTTTTTATGATGTGATAGTGGTAGTAATTACACTGTGCAAAAGAAAAATCATAAATAGTGAAGGAAGAATGAGCTTTGGGTGGCCTAATTAAAAACCTGCTCTTTTTATTGGTTAGCAAAGTAATTTAAGTCAACCTCTGGCTCTAAAGATTTTTTCACTGTACAGTAAAGGAAATTAATCATCTCTTAAAGAGTATTTCCTTTAACCCTTCACCTTGGCAAGAGTGTTGGCTCAAAATAGATTTTGGAAGAAAACGAATAGGTGAAGCTGAAAATACTACTTTTTTAATTTGGATGTAAATTCTTTCATAGGTAGAAACAGCTGCATGTTGCTTCCCTTCTAGTACCTGCCAGTCTGGAGCACTTCACACTAAATAACTTGCATCCAGGGCAAACTCCACATGTGTACTTACCCTCTTGAGTGCAGTGCTTCTGATAAAACTTGTTCAAGTTTATGTTCTCATAACTGCTGAATTGTTTTTCTATCAGTTTAAGATACTATTACAGGTTTAAATAATTAATTAATACTTGTGTTTTGATAATAACCCTGACTGGGAAATGTGGGGAAAGAAGACAACAGTAATTTTCTAAAAAACTCATGCTTTTAAACAGTCTACTGAAGAATGAAGTAGCTCTTCATTGGAAGTTACTGTGTGCCAGCACGCATGAACCAAATGGTTCCTTGGTGTATTTACATCTTATGAAGCTTTTAGGAAAAAAAATGGGGGGAGGAAGAGTTTTGGAAGAGGAGAAAGATAATGGGCCTTTCTGTAGCACTCAGGCATGCCAGGGCCTCTTGAATTATTAAACTTCATTAGCTTCATTTCTTATTCCTGCAGGCTACAAATATTAAATGCTAATCTAAAGTCTGTTATGTTTGATGTGGTGGGATCATAGATTTGGGAATATACTGCAATGCTGCTAAACTTCTGAATAAACCTGTGGTTCTGCTGTGCTCTCATTTTATGAAGACTGCATGTATTTTCTTAGAATGCTGGTAGAATAAGAGCATCTTAAAATGTGCTTGGCATTCTGTGATACCTCATTAGTCCAGGGGATGCTTCAGTCTGTGATTCTGAAGTTATTTAGGTCCTGATTTCATATAAGCTTGTACGTGTGCAGAACATCATTCATTGATTGTAAGTGGCTGTGCAAACTGTTGCAATAGATGTCACTTCTGGCAAACGTGGCTTCTGAAAAGTGATGTTTTTCTTTGGCTTGTAGTTAATAACCTCTTGGGGTGTTTTGTATCAGGTAACTAATATTGCCAGTTATGTTGAGAAAATACTTCATCTACACAATAGAAGTGAGAAAATTTGATTCCTGCCCCATGCTAATTATGTTCCTAAACAGACAAATGAGAAAACACTTTTAGCTGTGATAGGCAAGGAATATCCTGTACAGAGAGCAGAAGTCTAGGGCAGAGCTTGTCAACTAGTGGGACAAAGTAGTGTTTTCTTTTACCTAAAGAAGCTGATTTTGACAAGTGGTGAGATGTCAAGTAGCAATGGAAATCAAAACCTGGCTGCAGCACTCCAGTCATTACTGTGTTATTGCTGTGCTATTGCTGCCAGCCTCATACTCCTTTTGTCAGATGATCATGGACACCACGTCTAACATGCCGTCACTAGCTTGTTAGTCTGCAACTCCTGTGTAAGTTCAAGAGCATCCTTCCTGCTCTTGAGAACTAATGACCCTCTCAAATGAAGTTTTCCTGTAAGCAGGATAAAGAGGGTGTGGAAATAATTTAGTACAGAGTAGGAAGAGGTTTGTTATGTCTGTTTTTTTTTTCTTTCACATACTTTTTCAGAGACGAGCTTCCAAAATTTTAGGTACTTTTTGCCAGCACTAACTTCCTAGATAGCTATTTCCAGAAGGCCATTAAACTCCTCCAAAGTAGGAGGAGGAACAGCTAAGTACAGCAGTGCAGACTGGGAAGGCAGAACTGTATTGAAGTGGGCCCAATTTAGTCACTTAAAAATTCATTGAAGCCTACAGTTATTTAATCCTGCAAAGAACAGGCTCTCCTAGCCTGGCTGACATTTTGGTACTTTATCTTCATTTGTGGTTCAGGTGAGATTTTTCTGACCTTCACAAAACAGTGACTGGATTCAACTTCTGACCAAATTGGACCTCTTGGATCTATTTTACATCTTAATCAATAGTAATGGTTAGTTAAAGAAGGAAGGGTAATAAAAAATTACTCTAAATCGTGGGCCTGCCCCTGGCTGTGTTAACTGATCACCTTTACTGTTAACATCTCTTTTAGGCAAGATGGTGTGCACCATCTTTGTTGTATTCTAGTTGTAAATTAATCTGTTGCAAAATAATTGTTCAGTCTTGTATAGTATTAAAGGCAGTGAAAAAGCAAGAAGGCAATTCTCATACCAGAGTTAGTGCAAGCTAGAAGAGGATAGTCCATTTAGATGGAAAAGGGCATGAATTTTGCCAGAAACTTAATGAAAAAATCAAATTTGGAAGAAGGAGAGGTGGAAGGGGAAAGACCATGATGAGAGGAGTGTTAGCGTTTTACCACTCTCCAGTTTTCAGCACAATTCATATATGCAGATCCAGTAACTGAGTAGTGATTTACAGTCAAGTCAGCTGTCTTTTAAATCATTCCAGGGATTTTGGTGTTCTCATACAATGCACTGCATTAATGCTTAAATAATGTTGCTTTTTGCTACTAATTATGCTCCTGTACTGTTTGAGTCATGTGAGAGATTTAGTTTTAGGCTGGTCATTCTTTTCAATTATGAATTAGTAACGGGCTTATCTCCTTATTGGTTTTATTTTCTGATCATGTCTTGGAATATACTAGAGGGTTATCAACAGGCTGCTGATTAGTTGAGAGATTTTTGTCTTGAAAGAAAACAGGGAGGATGAAAGGACGCATGAGCAACAGTGACATCCTAAAGCAGCATGTAGGTATAAAATAATATATTGCCCTAAAGGTCTAATTAACAATGAATCACCTGTAGTGAGAAACTGCTTTCTTAAATGATTTTCTCAGCCCCAGTCATACATGGGTTTGTACTGCCATCTTTTATAAGGCATGTTAGGATATTTCTATAGAGGTGAGAGAGGGGAAGAGAATATATGCACTGTCAGATTCCCCTTAATGTCTTGGGTGGCCCAGGTGGGAGAGTGTCCTTAACACACAGCATAAAGCACAGAGATTATTTCGCAAGGGATTTGTTATTATAAACTGTGGAGAGGAGAGATGACAGGAAAGTCTCAAGCAGCAGCAAAAATTTCATGGTTAACATAGAAGGTGTCTAATGAATCACAGAGCTAAATCACTGAGAATTGTTACTTGGGATACCTTTATCTCAAAAACTTAATTCATGTGTTGACATGGAAAAAAAATCTGTAACAAAACCTGCTGCATTTAATAGTAATTATCATACTTTGATCTGTTTATGGAATGGGATACTGTAAAGTATCCCCAGTCCTTCATCAAAACTGGGCATGATGCATGTTACTGCTAAAAGGCAGCTCCTGCTTTCTGTGGTGTAGTCCTTAATGCTAATGCTATACTGATGTTAAGACTCCTGTGAAAAAGCAACTTACAGCAGTAAGCTCTGAACATCTTTAGTATTATCTTTATGTTAGGTCACAAATGCTGTGTCCTGAACGGTTCTGAGTGCCTGTGATGCAAAATGATTTAATTAAGGGTTTGATTTTTATTTATTTCCCAGTGGAAACTCGATCTGTGTGCTCAGCAGATGCTCAGCTTCTGTCAGGAACCAAGCCGTGATTAATTCATATTCCCTTTTTTGTATTTATTCTCTGAATGTTTTTGCAGTGTGGATGAAGCTCTTGAATCTAAAAACACTCATAAGATCAAAACATCTGAAAATGTGCTCTTTAAAATTCAGTTACTTTGTGAATCAGCACTAATCTCTGAAAATAAAATCAGATTTTTCAAGCAGAATGGATTTGCAATTGGTCACCAGATTTATGTTCCTTCTAAATCCAGACAGAGTCATACGTTGGTAGTTTGGGTATAAAACTACCCACATATAGCAAGGAATTGGATATGCAGTAAACACATAACCTGTTGACAGGAAGCATGTTAATCTCTTCTGGTTTGATATCAGATTAAAAAAATGGCTCAATTGCCTCAAAGCATGAGGCAAGCTTACTGGAGGAGATTAATACAGGTAACATCCTGGGGTATCCCACTGTATTCTTGGGGCCAGGTTCTGTCATTCAGCATAGCTGTGCCCTAGCTGCTATTCCTCCAAGATTGGTTTATAATAGGTGACTATAAAAAGTTTTATTGAGGGCTCAGGTGCCCTTACTTAATTTTGAAGTCAAAACAGAATGAAAGGGCTGACACAGCCTCCAAATCACTTTGCAGTCACAGTGCTTGGTTCTACATTAGTGTAGTTTTCAGATCTCCTGTTCCTGTTTTCTTAACAGAGACTTTCAAAAGAATGAGGTTCTGTTTTGGTTTGATCAGTGTGTCCCGGCTAGGTGAAATACAGAGTTTATAAAATATTTAGCCATGGAAAATGTAACACTTGGCACCTCTTCTTAACTAAATGACACATGAAGTCAGATAAAATACAGAAGGAGCTTGCATTCCCACTAAGCACAAGCATAGTGGGAATGAACTGAACTTGTGAAGGCTGAACCGCTTGAAAGTAGCCATTTAAGCATCAAAAAAAAAAACCCAGCAAATATCCAAAGGCTGCTGTCTTTCCGATGGACTTGATTTGCTGTCCTTTGCTGGGGAAAAACAGCCAAATGAGGACAGGCTATGGGGAGCACAGACTGGCAAAGGGGGTGATGAATCTGCTCACTGTAGTCTAATAACATTGTTCCTGTCTTATTAAAGGTAATGAGCTTCTATGAGAAATGAGCAACTTCCAGAGAAGATGTTTGGCAGGGGATAGAGAGGAGAGGACCCAGCTGAACCTCCTGCTGCAGAGCAGGGGGAAGTACTCAGTGCTACCTGCATGAGGAATTCAGAAGTCAACACATGCCTCATCTTTTTCTTAAAGTGCTGAACAGATCTCCACCATTTCTTATTTGAAGAAGCACATTAATACACTGCTTCAGTTCAGATGGTGCAAATGAAATAATAAATGGTGGTTTCAGTCAACTGACTTGCTGGTGTGAGAGAGGAGAGCGGCTGTTCTCCAGTGTTGTGCAGTGATTTTCTGTGTCCCTGTAGAATAGGTCCGCTGTCTAATTCCCCACTAATACTTAATTTCTTTTTTTTTTCTTTTTAAAAGCAGTTTGAAATAGCCTGAGAAAGATATATTCTGGGGCATTTAAAGTATATATTCTGGACCTTTAGTGATGCAAGAGATTTTGAAGCCACTGTATTGGCAGTCATATTTTGAAGAGATGCTGTAGCTGTGGAGCAGTTCTTTTTTCACAGGACTTAGCAGTCAACAAATGGAGTCGGCTGTCTGTAACCAGCAGTTCCAAGGCCTCTAGAAATGAGTTTGACAGCTAGCTGCCTACAGCTGGTACTCTTTAGGATGGGAGGAAATGCCATTAGGAAAATAACAACAAAGAGGGAGCAAAGTAGCCACTTCACTCTGTGTATTCCAGTCTTTTCACAGGGGTTGGGTGTTGCAAACAACAAGCAGATATGTCCCTTTGACTCACAAATCCAAACTCAACCTGTGAATAACACTTGCAAGTAGTGGTAAATATTACATTGGATGTGGGAGCATTACAGCATCTGAGCTTCATGTAGATCTTCAGACTGGTCTGTTAGATCAGAAAGCTTGCTTACAGCATACCTTTGGTGCTGGAATAATGAAAGCAGGAAATGATTAGTATTTCATAGAAAGTATACCTCTTTACTTAACAGAGAAAGTTATTTGCTTTAGTGACTTCTTAGAGAAGAGCCACTTACAAAATTTCAGTAAACTTAGTTTGTTCACAACTGACTCAGGACTTTACCTGTTTCTGATACAAAACTAAAAGCCTGAGCATCCCCAGCAAAGAAAGGTTTGATCCGTCAGTTGGAAAGATGGTTCTTAAAGTTCATAATTCAGTACAGCAGGGTTGGAGACAGGGAAATCACTTATAATGACATTGACTGTCCAAAGGATTAAAATCAGAAGAGAGAGGCTTTAAAGCAGTGCAGACATTAATGGAACATTGAAGAGCAGCTGTGATCCAGAGCATATCTCAATTTGTTGGTGTGGTCTTATCAGTACCAGCTACTGCAATAGTGAAAGCAATGTTTTCCTCTTTTCACTTATTTCAGTGCTGGCTGATGACCTGCAGGATGGCAGTTAGCATCCAGCTGTTATCAGCAGTGTTTGCATTAAATAATTGAAAAGAAATGTGGGTGTTAATTTAAAGAAAAAAATAAACCCAGTATTTAAACTGGCTCCAATTTTTCTCAAATCAGCGGGAGTGTGCCCCTTTAAATAAAGGCTTAGGCTAAATCCATAACATTAGAAACAAGACAAAAATAATGCACTCTCCCTTTACCCCTCTGTTTTGAATTTCTCCCAGTGGTGTCTGGAAAGATGCTGTATGCGGTAAATGTGTCTGGAAGAAAAGGCATGCTTTCTGTGTCCAGAGAGCATGGGTCTGCTGGCATGTGAGCAGGACAGCACCACAGAGCTTGCAGAGCTGGAGGTGAGGTGAGCCTCTGCTGTGCCCTGGCAGGACTGTGGGATGTTTTGCCCATTGACAAAGTCTCCACTTCACTACAGTGACTTGTGGCTTGTATATTGTTTTCCTGGAGCTGTTCTGGGTGGGATACAAAGCTTGCTGTGGACTTGGCAGTGTGGCAGAACAGCTGTCACCTGTGAGAATCTGTCAGTCCTAAATACTATAAGTATCTTTGGAAATTGCTTTTGTAGTTGCCCTGTTGTTGCATTGAACAGATGTGTGGATTAGAACTACTGTAAAGTCTCTTAAATAAGGTCAGTACATGCACAGTGAAAGAAATAGCTTTAAAACCATTGGGACAGTCTTTAAAAACATGACAAAATTGATTTTGAGTCCAATTCTTCACTAGTGTTCTGCTGATTTCAATGGAGCTGACCCAGTTTTCACTTACACCAAACCAGAATTTAGTGTTCTAGTCTGGTTTTGCTCTGAACCTTGCAAGCCTGTGTATGTGCTTGCTGTGAGTGATGCGCTGGAGCTGTGCTGGAGGACCATAGTTGCACTGGCAATCCAGGCTCTGCATGTTCACGCAGGATCAGGTCTGTGTGCCTTCATGGGAGAGTTGCTTATTTGAGGATTTGGGATGGATTTCCATTGCTCTAAAAGCAGATCTCCTACTTTTGAAGTAGGGAAGGAGGTGGATCGTGAAGTGCTTCTTGAAGTGAGTCAGGTTTGTTACTGGGATGATGTTCTACCTCTATCCTGTGTGGAAATAGAGTGCAGGGTAGTGCTGATGGGAATGAGTCAGCTGTTTTGCATCAGATCATCCAGCTGCTCAGAGGGAGAGAAAGCATGTGAAAATGGTTTATATATTGAGTTTCAGTATATGCATGCAGCATTGCACATTTAATACTGTTCTCTTTCCTCTAAACATAACCTCTAAAGATATTTATCTTCTGCATGGGAAAATTGCCACACAATCTGCAGTAAGACCATACATATTTGAAGTGTCACAGTGCAGTATCTTGGGGTATAATACTGTCTTCTTGCCCTCTTTTTTTTGTGTGTTTTGAAACACCCTTTGCTACCCAAACCAGACAGGTTGGCAGCTTGACAAAGAAAAGCTTTGGGGTTTCAGTTTTATGAACTTGCTGCCTGACACCTCACACAAAGCTGCTAATTTGTTTGGCCATAAAGCAAAGGTTGACATGCAGAATGGCTTCTGGGTACGTGTTATATATAATGAAATCTTAGTTCAGGGCTTCGTTCTCCACTCAATATTCAAGGCTTGAGTCTGCTTCCTCAGATGTGGAAAATGTTCAGTGTTCCTCTTAAGGCCAGTGAATGGGCATTGTTGCATGACAGAGGGTACATTTGCTATCCACTTGCTCCATTCACAATTTTGTTATTTTGCAAACACATTCCTTTTTCTAATGTCTGTGCCCCCAAAATTTATAGCATGAAAATACATGACCTATTGTTTTTGATGCCAACTGTGCTCTGTAAACAGTGGTGTGAGGCAGAATAAATGTGACCTTTTCAGGCTGCTAAATAACTCCGTATGTTGCAGTATCCTGGAAACTTTAAAATGTTACTTAATGTGAAGATCACAGCTCATTTACATCTCTAATCGGAGTGAGAGGTATTCTGTCTTAGTGTGACTGTTTTAGTCCTCAGCCTGCAAGCTGGGTTAAATCATGTAGCTGAAACACAAAGAAATAGCAATAATGAATATGAGCAGTGATCAGTGGTTCTCCTGGTAAATCTTGACCTCTTACAAAACCACTGGACCAAAGCTCTTTCAAGTCACACCATGCTGTACTTGTATGTTCTTGGGCTTCCCTTTATTTGACTGGGCTACAGCACTGCCTTTACTTTGAGCCTCCAGCATGTCTGGGCCCAGTGGCAGCCTTTTGTCTCCTCCATATGGAAGTGGCTCTTAGGATGAATACCTCTTAGCCTGGCTTGTAGATGCTCCTTTTCCCAGCACCCATTTCCCAATCCCATTGGATTTACAGTTCACCTCTCAAAAAGAGGAAGATGCTTCACTCGTACTGGGTTTATAAAGGGTTACCTTAAACTCTGAGGAAACAAGTGGCATGCTTTTGGCACCCTTTGTTATCAGTGCATTAGCTGCAGTCTTGACTTCTACCTTGATGTGGAGACCGAAGGGGACAGCAGACAACCAAACTCCATATTGTGTCAAAATGCACAGTCTGTACTCAGAGTCCACATATTTACAGGCTTCATGGGCAGATCCACAGTAGGAAATCTGCAGAAACTTACACTCAAGGCACACCTGGATCTTTCAGTGATCTGGAATTTGCTGTGCATCCAGCATCATAAACAGACTGTAAGGAAAAGAGGTAAAATGAAGGTGCTTTGAGACCCACTACTAGGATCTGCTGTGGGCCTGCCATCAGCATCAAATGCTGCTTTTGCTTCTGCTGACCAGGAGCCTTGTGAACATGGAGGTTGATGTTGTCCTGAGCTTAAGAGTGAGTTTCTCTTCCTTGCCTATTCCTCCTAATCACTTTAAATCTTGCATAAATGCAGTCTGCTGTTGGTGTCCCAGACCAAGCAAAACATCCATGGGGAACTTTGGATCAGCAAGAGTAGTAGTCCCATGTCTATGGAGACATCTGAATTTCTGGTTACTTTCCAGTGCATTTCTGCTAATGGCTGATACTCCGCTTCAGAGCACATAAAAAATTTAAAGAATCACTAAATGCTAAGTAAAATAAATACAATGTAGTTTTCTGCACTCAGTGAAATTATTGAAGCAATAAAGAATAATGCTTTTGCAGATGAGGCTCCAGACCAGGCATTGCAGAGTAAATCAATAATGTCATACTTCTTGCCAGAATCAAAATACTAGTGGAAATAGCTGTGGAATGGAAGGGGAAAAGGTTTGTTTCAATCAATCATACTTGTTGTATAATGCAGTATCACAAACCAAACTAACTTGCTTGCTAGGGACTTTAAGAGCTTGAAAAGCATTTAATCAAAAATGCAGAGGCACTGTTTATCCTGAAGCTCATTATAGAGGGAGAATGTGATGGATACATGGAAGGCAGGCTAAACCAGCAAGGTTGTATCAGGTCCAGGACACTTCCCCCGCATGGTCTCATACAAAAATCAGGTTTCTGAAGTTTCAAGCCTGACTTGTAGTTGAAAGCATCTCATTGCATTCAACCTGTGACTGCCAGTGAAACAGGGGGAAAAATGCCCAGTCAGGGTGTGCAGGCTGGAAGCAGCTTGCTTGGTATCTTGATGTTTGTAATGCAGTATTGCACTGGAGTCCAGCTGTGAGTCATTCTCTACTCTCTGCCAGCTCTTACAGGTTGCTCAATGTTTAGGTGGTCCTGCTCTTGGGTAATTTACAGTTTAAGTTTGGAGTAGGTGAAAGTGCTAATGAAATTAAATGAGCTGCTCAGTAAACATGTAGTGGAGCTGAGAGCTGAAAACAGAACTCATGAATCCTAGTCCCAAAACTTGATAACCAAGCTGTCCTTTGTAGACAGCACCAAGCTAATGCAGGCAAACAAATTTGGATTAGAATTTCTCCCTGAACATGGCTGTGATTGGCAGCAGCTCGTGTTAGTGTGTGTAGGGCCCAAAGACTGTTACAAAGGGATAATTCATGATACAGTAAATGACCATCCAGTAGTATTGCCCAGGGTTTGGTTCAGGAGCTCCTGTTGCAGCTGCACAGGAGCTCTTCAGATGTAGAGCGTCAGACAGCACTCTGAACTGAGTGCTGGTTTGTTTAAATGATACCTATTTTGATACCTGTATTGAATGTGTCCCTGGAATCTCAGTTCACCAGGTGTGAGAAAACTCTTTCATAGTTTCCCTGTTTAAAAAACTAGTTGGGTTTTTTTGGTGGGTTTTTGGGGTTTTTTGTTTTGTTTTGTTTTTTTTTTTCAAAAAAAAGAGGAACATGATCTTCAGCTGCTGCTGAACAGAATAATGCAACAGAAGTGATTGTTTCTCTAGGCACACTCTCTGAAGCACCCTGTGTTGCGTATTGATCAAGAGGATGCGACAATTTCCCTGTCTTTTGATGTCCGTATTTTATTGCTCAAAGGGCAGCAACTCCAATTTCAGCATCTTTTCAGGATTTGAAACACATTAATTCTGCTGTGGAGCAATATGAACTCTATTTTTATATGAATGTGGAATTGCTGTAACTTAATTTCCAGGGTGAAAGTCCAGTTTTGTGTGGGACACCAAGATCCATGTGGTCTGACTGGCACATAGGAGTCCATTTGCTTAGGTAATTTCTTATCCCAGATATTCCTGACTTGGCCAGAACAGGGAACTGAACCAGAGTCTCCCTTCATGCTATGATGTAGTTATCTCTGGTTTTATTTTTTTAATTTTTAAAATGCTCAAACTAATTAATTGCCACAAATTATTTGCTAAACCAGCACAATTCTACAAGATCCAGCTGACCCAGAAAAGTTTTGATCGTCATATTTAAACTATCTTGCAGTTCTGTTGAAGGTCATCTCAAGGCTTGAAGCTTTTTGGGTTTTGGAATGGAAATTGTCATCTTCATTCATTTTGAGTAATAGTGGAAGGAACTAGAACTATAAATTGAGATTCAGTTCTTCCTCATTCAGCTACTGAATGAAAAAGTTGTACAAAATGAGATCCATCTCCTGATTACTCAGAACAGGATTTTCAGCCTCTCATAAGGCAGGTCAAACAATGCCCAGAAAGTTTCCCCTCCTTTCCTTAGGCCATTAGAGAATTAAATTGATTGCATCATTTTCAGCATCATTTCACAACAGTCAATAGTCCATCTTCCAAATTACATCAGTGCCTCGTACCATAATACCCATCTGGAAGAAGGAGCAGCTGCCCCTTCCTGATGTACAAGGCATTTAAAATTCTCCTACAGAAAATTATTCAAACAAAACAGCAAAATGGCAGCAATTTACCAGCTATTTTCTCCTGCAAATAGTCTTCTGTAAGAAAAAAATTATTTACTGTTGTTCTTTTTCAATTCTCCCATTAAGTAGCCTAAATTCACCATTATGTGCAGAAGTTTAGATCAAAAGAGAATACACATAGTAACTGTGCTGTAATAGTCATAGGCATTAACTGAATAAAGCAAAATCAAGAAGTCAGATTGAAGGCTGGGAGGAATCAATTCTGACAGTGTGCTGCTCTGTTGCACTGTTATGTCTTCTTACCTGGAGGCTTATTTAGTGATGGAAGGGGGCCAGCCTGGCTGGTGTGTGCCTTGGGAATGAAGCAGAATAGGCACTAGGGACTGGAATGTAGTTTCATGCTTCTGGAGGCTTTTTTCCTCCCAAGCTGCAGTTATTTTTCATAACTGCTTCATGAAAAATACTCTGTCCCTTGCTGACCCCTTTACAGATGATCCTCCTCCTGAACTTGATGGTGTAAAAAAGACCTACTTAAATTTACCCTGTAAATGTATTCTGTATCAGTAACAGGGTTCAGCTGTGGTCCAGAGCAAATATTAACTTTAAACTTTCTGCCCTTGAGTTCTAGATATGAGTCAAACCAATTTATGTGTGTATTTTTATTGTGTGATCAGTCCACAAGGAGGAGACATGTCAATAGGCTTGTTCCAAATCTAGCCCCAGTGTTCCTTTCTGCTCTGCCTCAACTGTTGTCTCAGCCCCCTCTTGTCAGCCACCACCTGTGACCATAGGAGGTTGCTGCTGATGCTCCTGCCTAGGTTAAAAAACAGACAAAGCATGTTATAAGCAGCAACAGTTTATCAGTTACTGGCTCAGTATGACTGCCAGTGGGCCAGCAAAGACTGGCCATCACACTCTTAAATTGAATAATTTCTGCTTTTTTCCCTGAGGCTTAGTGTTCCCAGCATATCAGTGAGTTTGAGGGCGTGAGACAGAAAGCACATCTCTGAGCTGGCCTGACCTGTGTGTTAACTGAACAAGCTGAACTCTGCACCAAGTGCATTTTGGTTGCTCAGCCCAAACTTCTGATCTGCAGCCCTGAAAATGTTGCTGCAGCACTTGGTGTGAACAGCTCAGAGTGAGCCCTTTCTACTGCTTGTTATGGTTTGGGGGACCTCTGAGCTCAGAATTTTCTTTTCCTGGTAGATCTACAGGATTTTCCAAAGCACTGCAAAAGTAAAACATTTGCTCACCTCTGTTGGCTCAACATGGAGTTGGCCCCTGTGCAAGGTGGAGCTGTAGCAGTGTGTGTGTCTGCTGAGGTGTGATTGGTAGTATTTTAGGACAAATTGAAAGAAAATGCACAAATTCAAAATTTGCTTTCAGTAACGTATTTATTAAGACCCAAAAGACTTGAAGAGTGTATGGCAGTTTGCTGTAGCTATTCTCTTTGGTTCCTTTCACTTTGTTGTATTTTTTCCCCAAATAGAAATGCTAGTGCTTATTTCTTTTTCTGTAGCAAGACAGAGGGTGATAGCTGCATGAAAGGAAACCATAGTTTATGTTTTTTCTTTGATTTGCTGTCATGGTAGCATATGGAACAACTAGTGAGGCGTTTAAGGAATGTATTCAACATCACTACTTTTGCTTGGAAATGTGGTTCAGTGGTAGCCTGGCTGAGTAAGAAACAGTTCTTTCTTTTTCATCGCAGATGAAGAGGTATTAAAGCATCCAGGGACTACCTCCCCTTTAGGCAATGGCTTGATCAGATTGCTGCCTGGATTATAGGGTCTCCTGGTGCTTTGTGGTCAGTGTGCATGATTGCCGCATGGATAGAACTTAGGAACAGAGTTCAGATTCAACACTAGGGCTGGTGAACTTTTCACCACTTTGTTCCATCTGTCCATCCTCTTTGTCCTGCAAACTAGTCTCCAGAAAATGCATTCTGAACCTCTTTGCTGCTCCCTTGCCTTTAGCAGAATCTCTCTACTGAAACTTCATTCTGCTTGCATTTTGTCACTACAACACCTCATAGTCCCCAGGGCTCCCTATGAGTTTGCCTCTTGGACATTTTCCAAACTGCAAAGGGACTGCTTCCCCATCTTGCTGTGCTGAAGACTGTTTCAAGGCAGTTCTGTGGCATAGATGTTACAAGGGCATCCTTGGTTCAGTGATCTTAAATGGGAGAAAGGCCATACCAGCAGTTATGATCCAGTGCTGTGTCCTGGAGACATGAGCTCTAAGCTGTAAGAATAAAATCTAGCAAACATTAACTCTCAGCATGGTCTTGGTGTAGGGAAGCCTTTGATAGGAACGGTTCTCACATCCAGGGAAGCATGATAACCACTGCAGTGCTGCCAGGTAGTCTGGCTTGGAGAAGTTAGGAGGTGATCCATCAGTGCCATCCACCTCTAACTTACAGTGACTTGAAACATGGAGGAGTCAGGGTGGAGTTTGGTGCCATGTCCCCTTGCACTGGTTTGGTTAAAATCAGCTGCAGTCAGCAGGGCTTAATGATTTCAGGCCCAGAGCCTTGCTAATGCTGTTACTGAGCTTCTGGTTTTGGCCTTCTGGTAACAGCTACTTTTTCAGAGCTCTCTGCACTGAACTTGATTTGGGGTGTAGCTGCTCCCTATGTATCTAATAGAGGTATAGATAAACCAATGCTAATACTGCTGCTGACCAACACTAATCTACAACGGGATTTTTTTGTTATTGATCTCAGCCAGTGTTGCGTCATCTGTATCCTACCTCAAATGCATACATTTAGACAGCAAAGTAACTTTTCCTCCTGTTATTGCCATGTGTAAGTGAAGGCCTCACTCCACAGGAACCGCTGGGTATGTGATTGCAATCCTCCCACCAGACCATCTGGCTGCAGTCACCAAGTTATTTTGATCCAGACCACTGTTATGAGGCTGGTAACAGAAAACTCCTTTTGGGATTGAGGTTTGAATAAGGAAGAGTAAAATCTTGATGTAGAGAAGTCTGATGGTGTATTAACCTGCCAGTTTAGGAGGTACCCACCCCACTGTGAATATAAACATGCTCTTTATGCAAGTGCAGAAACTGTCAGGGACCATTTTCAAAGTGAAAACAGACTCTTCAGCAAGCACTGTAATCTGTTAAATTGCAGGATTACTGTTTGAGGTGATACAGGGAGGTGAGAAGAGCCCTTAGCTTGTCTAAGAAAGTAATCATTTTGGGTATGATGAGAGTTATTTCTGATAAGGTTACTTGTAACAGTTCCAAGCACATAATTTCAGTCTCCCTGGGAGTTAATACACAGCCAGAAAACAGCTCTCTGGGTTTAAGTGGGAGATACAAAGCTAGTGATCACATCCATACAGCCTAGAGCTACTCCACTTGTACCCTCTCATTTTCCCAGAGGCACATCTAGGCTCACACAGAAGTTTCTCCATATCATCTGAGACAAATCTGTTGTTCCAGATATCCCCCAATCTCAGTGGATGATGTTGTATCCTCTCAGGAAACATCATCCTCTTTTCCTGGATATTTGACAGTGGCCATTCCCCTGGCTGTTATTACATGTTTACCAGCAAGTAGAATATATCGAACACCAGATATGGGAAATGAGATGTATAAAGTGCCTGAGAACATAATATGTGCCTCTGATAACAGAACTTGTCCAAGTATGTCATGTTAATAGGACACTTGTATCTATAGAGTTTCCTGCAAAGACCTGCGGAGACTCCATCACAGGTTTTGTGCAGTTGAGAGCAGCTGTTGTGGTTTAAACCCAGGCAGAAACTAAGCCCCACTCAGCCTCATGCTCACTATTCCCCAGTGTGTTGGGTGACAAATCAGAAAAGTGAGAAAAATTGTGGGTAAAGCACAAACTATGCGCACAAGCAAAACTAAACAAGAAATCCATTCACCACTTCCCATAGTCAGGCAGTTCAGCATTTCCAGGAAAGAGAGCTCCATCATGCATAGCAGTGACTTGGAAAGACAAAATACCATCACTCCAAGCCATATGTTCCCTCTTCCTTCTTTGCTGAGCTCTGTTATACTGAGTGTGACATCACAGGGTATGGAGTATGACTGGCTTGGAAGGAGCGTACTTTGGCTACAAGTTTGAAGGAATTGGGTTTTTTCCTGCACTAGGTGAGTTTTGGCAGGCCATGTTAGGGATGGAATAGCACAGCTGTATCTGTGGATAACTGTTTGATGCAACCAGCAGCCTGTATGCCTCACTGAGCACTACTGATGGTGGGTTGATACCATGAGCCTTCTGCTTCTAGGTTGTCTTATATTTTCAGTGATGTGGACTGTATTCTGTGTGCTACTGAGGTTTGGTTGCTGAGGGAGTCAGAAACAAACTGGAAAGTGCAAATGACTGCAGCTGCACCACGATGTTCTATACAACCTGCTGTGACCTCAATGAGAGTCTTCATGGCTCATCAGGTGAATTTATCTACTCCAAAGCCAGTGTGAGGTTGTGTTAAGCTCCCAAAGAAGCAGGGGGGAGAGATTATCCCGTATATCACTGTTGGCAGTTCCAACCCCCCTGCCAGCAACATGGACACCTCCCACTAAACCATGTCACCCAAGACTATGTCCAACCCGGCCTTGAACACCGCCAGTGATGGAGCATTCACAGCT
>JASSUY010029442.1:54327-68048 GCA_032466535.1 Forpus xanthops
ATGATGGGGCTACAGAAATGATGGACAGGGGTAGAGCAGTTGATGTCATCTACCTGGACTTGTGCAAAGCGTTTGACGCTGTCCCACACAGCATCCTTGTCTCTAAATTTGAGGTACATCAATTTGATAGGTGAACCACTCAATGGATAAAGACCTGGCTGAATGGCCGCACACAGAGTTGTGCTCAATGGCTCAATGTCCAGCTGGAGACCAGGAGAAGGACTTGGGGGTGTTGATCAATGAGAAACTAAACATGAGCCAGCAGTGTGCTCTTGCAGCCAAGAAAACCAACTGTATCCTGGGCTGCATCAAAAGGAGCTGGAAGTCACTGGTTAACTGGTTTTATTAAATGCATTGGCACTCATCTGAACTCTCCAGCTAGTCCTTGGTGAGTGTCACATACAGGTATGAAGGATCAAGTAGATCTGCATTCAGATGTTCTCTTTCACATGGATGGGTCAGTGAGCCTTGGGGTCCCTATAGATGTTGCCCAGGAAGTCTTTTCTCTGCCAGATACGATGTTCTTTGGACCTGTTTGTACTCTGTATTGTGACCCCGAGGTCATCAAGTCCTGCAAGGAGCCAACGCGGGGAGTATGATCTTCCGATCTACCAGCAGGTGGCATTAACGGAGCAGACTGAGATGCGCTTTGGGTGTTGCTAATGAAGAAGTCGCAGGTACCGGCTTCCAGGGAAGCTTACTTATTCCGGGCACCTTGTTACTTGCCAGGTCATTCCCTTGGACTGCACCTGGGCAGCTTTCCTGACACTTTCAAATCTTTTGCAGAACGATGGCCTCAAGTTTCTGTTATTTAACACTCAGTGATTTTTCCTAAGTCATATGGCCTAATTTCTCATCTCATTGAAATACGTTGTTATATGAGGCTTAGATAAATTATTGGGAACAAGCTCGTAGAGGAATAAACATATTTGGAAAATTATTTTATGTGCTCCCAATATAAATGAGAATTTATTCACTTCAAAACTGCAGTGCTGTCAGTTGAAAGAGATTTTAGATTGCACAATTATTTTAATTTCAAAATGAAGGTAGTCAGTTTATCCAAATGGATGTTCTTTTCCTATATTCACCTTCACCAATGCCTGTTCAATAGAAAGCCATCTTTCTTGTCCTGTATGAATTCTTCCAGTTGCTGACAGAGCGCATCCTTCACATCTCCACATTAGTGAGCTGAGGAAATCGCCCAAAGAATTCTTGTGCCAACCAGCATCTTAGTGCCAGGGTTTTAAGGGGGAAAATGCAAAGGTTGTCAAGCGCACACTAAAAAGTGTTCAGTTTCTTCTATGAGTCTTAATAAAGGATTATGTGGGAAATTGTCAATGTCTAGAACAAAACCAGTTCAAACTACAGGCATGTATGTAATGCCAGTGGAAAGGTTGTTACATCCTACTCGTGGCTCTTACAAAGGCTTTAATTGCCACCTGTAACCTAAGTATTCCTGGAGGCACCTGATGCTGTGCAGCCAGCGTACAACAGTGATACAGTCTTTTGCAATATGGTCTGAGTCTTCCAAGCACATGTGATTTCTGGGCAAATGCCTTTGTCTACTGGAGTTACTAGACTTTGGCAAATAGCTATTTATGAAAAGAATCAGGACGTGGTGGAAGAGAGTGGGTATTTTTATATAGCAGTGCTTTGGAGGAAAAATGAGGCATCAGAGACCCAGCAGTGTCAAACTATGTGAAAGGAAATAATAGCTAGCCAATATTTATGAACTCTTCCATCCATTACTGGTCTTAAGGAACTGTATTACTGGCAACCATAGATGACATTACCTGGGATGTAGAGGCTGGAAGGATTGTCTTCCCAGTATATTGTTTTAGCTCAGGAGCAGTGTCTATGTCCGTTAGCATGTAGTGTGCATGCTAAGAAATAATCAGCAATTGCTCAAAAATGGCAAGGCCATAGAAAAGAAATTTAGGCAGAATTCCCAAATTATTTCAGTCTATTAAATGCATGTGTTGAAAAGCTCAGGCTTCAGCAGTGATGTTTACACATGTATGGTCCTTAGCCTCTGCTGACTAATGATTCTACCTATGTTGTTCTTGGCAAGCAGACAGCATTTGTTCAAGGGGGCTGCTGCCAGCTGTGCTGTTGAAAGTGCTGTTCAATAAGATTCCAATTAAATGTTTTATTAATATTTATTATTCACTGGTTGCAGTTGTTGGTAACATGTATTTGCCCAGGAGAGCTTAAATGAAATGCTTTAACTCCTGGGGAGGTGGAGAAAAACAATTTGGAGGTTGTTTGTGTTCACTGCCTGGTGTATAAGTGCTGATATAGATGCAGCATGCGAATGATGCGGGTGCCTGTTCAATGAATCCCACCCATGACCTGGGATAATGTAGCTGGCAGGCTGTGGTGGACGGGCAGCCATTGCATGTTTGTTCAGTAGTGAGAGGCATGGGCACCAAGGCTGGCATTGCTTTAGCTCTTTCAATGTTTTACATGAAGCAGCTACTTCCAGGTGATTTTCAGAAACTGGAAAATGAGGGCACATTGGGCACTGTGTGTTCCTCTTGATTCAGTACTGCGCCATGACAAACTGCTGCCTCCTCCAACACTAAGGAAAGAGCTCAATTTGGCTTGGCCTTTCAGTCATGGTAGTTCCCACATGTAGTGAATCAAATGTGAACCATGAGCAGTGGAATTTACCAGGAAACACTCTGAACTGGACACAGACTTGAGCTGAATAACTGACAGCTTCTGTGGGACTCCTTAATTCACAGAGGCAGTAGCATAGTCACAAGCCCAGGTGGGTTTGAAGCGTTTCCCAAATCAAAGTTTCTGATGAGCACAACCTCCTTCCCCCTGTCACTGCTGATTATACCAAGCAAAGTTTATAAACATCTGAACTGAATAAATTCCATCAGCCAAACTCCACTTTATGCAATAGCACATTTTTAATGAAGTGTGATTTGTTACTTTTTGTTATTATTTCTGCATAAAATCATTGTGGCCCTGCAGCAGACTCCCCTCTGCTCTCAGGAGTGAGTGTGAGAGAAAGGCAAAACAGTTAAAGGCTTCCTAACGTAAAGTTTGTTAATCCAAGTCTTTGAATTAAATGCCTGAAATTTAGACACCTCACTCTGGCCATCCCATCAGTTTTCAAACATATAAGACATGGTCTTCAAGCATGTATATATGTAAGGCATATATATGTCTCTAGCAAAGCCAAACTTCTGACCTTGAAGCCAGACCTTCAAATTTATATCAATTATGCCACTTCCACACATAAGGGGTTTTTGAACAGTCAACATATTTGTTGTGCATTTGTATTAATCTCTTTTAATGTACTGTGGTTCTGTTTCTGTTACGCTGATGCCAGCTGAGAGTAATTCCTGGAGAGTTAAGCTAGAATGAAACTGTTGTAAAGAGGAAAAGAATTATTGCATTTCTCTGTAGGAGTGATTTTTCCTTTGCATTTGAACATTTATGAATGATTGTCAATTCTGAACAACATTTTTCTTCCCTGAGATTTAAGAAAAGAACGAGATGAATTGCCAGCTGCAAAGTGTTCAGAGGTGCGTTTTAAGACAGAATAGGCTGACATTTAGTGAAAAAGGAGTCAGCATTTCTTTGGTATGGTTCAGGTTTACCCCCTTATTTTTTTTTTGGATTAAACCTTTCTGTGCTTCACATTTTGTTTGTGAGCTCTTTTATAAATAAAATTTTTAGCTGTGAGTGGAGCTTCCTGTGCTCTGTGTTGATAACCAGACCATCTTGACATTGCACATGAAACCAGCTCCATACTCGGTACACAATGATCTCTCTTTACTTAGTCCTGTTGATCTTAATTGATAGGGCTTATTTATGTGCATGAAGAGATTTGCCATATGAACAGTGTATTCAAAATATTGGTATTCATTTACAGGAACAAATTTGACTAATAAACATTGACTTTATTTTTTTGTATGGGTTTAAATAGTTTTTAGAATGTTTAAGCGCAGTTATAATGGTGTACTCTTTAAAATTAAACAGATTCGCTTCATGTTTAGACTGAAATAAAAGCAGTGTTTGACTTAGCAAAGCTTGAAGAAGTGGTTCCATTTCAGACATTTAGGGTTCAATTCTGCTTGTTATAGTTGAGGAGCCACTACAGTGTTATGAATTTTGTTTGTTGACTGAAGCTGGCATGGTAGGGTAAGTGAGTTGGTGATAGATTATCTGAATCTGCTTAAAACCCCTTTACATTTTTGTTACAGGAAAATATTCTGTAACTTTGGATCAGAGGGAAAATGAGATAACGTGTAAGGCCACTTGCCTGGCACAGGGGACATGTCCTGCCTTGGTCAAGGTTAGAAGAGCCTCACCCAGCCAGGAAGGAGGCAGGCTTTCAACCACAGGAGGAGCTGCCTTTCAGGCAGGCTTTTACCAGATGCTTTTTAAAGTAGATTTACAACTCTTGTCATGCACCAGGGCATAGCATGTGTGTCTGCACGCGGCCTCTTGTCTTGACACAGCATCTGAGAGTGACTGGAATAGAAATGAGAACATCGTTTGCAGAGATGGCACATGTTTTCATTAAAATGTAATCTTACACCTTATAATGGGATAGATAGCAGCTTCAGGATTGAGCCTTGTGTACAGTGTGTAGACACAGTGAAAATTAATTTTTTTTTCATTATCTTGAACGATAAACCCATCTGCCAGATACAGAGTGGTACTGAACAGTGCTTGCTCTGGCTTTCTGTGAGGAAACTAATTAAAAGATTATAGCTTCTGTGTTTAATAGTTGTTCAAAATATATTGGTGGCAATGCTTGCCATTCGAATTTCATCATGTTGCAAGCAGCAGAGAGCATACTGACACTTCCCTCTCTTTGGGATTTACTTCATCTCGTTTGCTTTCTAATCTATCTCCAGGATATCAAATGAGAGCTTCTGTTTGTTAATGAATGCCCAATGTTAAATGAAAGTGAAATGAAATGTCATATCCAGCAGTGTCCCAGAAAATTCATGTTTGTGTCCAAAGGAGAACTGACTTTCTGAGTTGTGTGCAAGAATAACAGCTTTGGCGCACTTCAGTGGTTGCATTGACAAGACATTGTCTCTATCAGATACTTGTAAATAAAGTCCTCTTAACAAGGGTGGTGAGAAACACTTCCTGTTTCCTGGATTCCACACTGTCCAGTTGATTTGCAGGGTACTGCAGTTCTGTCAAGAACTTGCTCTGCCCAAAACCCATGACAATTCAGCTTTACTCAGCATCTCCAAAGAATATTTCTTCTTTTAACTAATAGCAGCTCAGCTGGGTACACAATTACAAGTGAAGGAGCAGGCTGCAGCTCTTGGATCTCTATGAGATATGGTTTCCCTATGTAGGTTTAAGGTCCTTTTGCCCTTGTAGATGATGTTGCTGGGACACAGGAAGGAGCTGCAGCTAGCACAAACCTGCATGCGTGGAGCCCATTTGATCAGTTGTCTTCACCAATTTCAGATAGTTTAAGTAAACTGCTCGTAAACCAGGTCCAAGAACTTCAAAACCCAGGTGGACCATACTGTTAATGATCTACCACTGAACAATTCCGCAGGAATCCTCTTCCATTAACAGGATTTAGTTGAAGTCCCAATAAGTGTTAACCCAAACAGAGATTAAACTGTGCCTGCAAAGTCTCACCGTAAACTGTTGTACCGAAGTGTTGTCTTGTTAACTCCTCATCAGTGAAGGCCAGCTCATGAGATATGTGTGTTGCATGTTGAGTGCTATGAAATTCTTTACTGTAAGGGTGATGAGGCACTGGAATGGGTTGCCCAGGGAAGTTGTGAATGCTCCATCGCTGGCAGTGTTCAAGGCCAGGTTGGACATAGCCTTGGGTGGCGTGGTTTAATGGGAAATGTCCCTGCCCCTAGCAGGGTGGTTGGAACTGGATGATCTTAAGGTCCTTTCCTACCCTAACTATTCTGTGATTATATGAGTCTATGTTAATATTTCATCTTACATCTCCAAGAGCAGATGCATATTGCAGCCTTCATAGCATACGAGATATCTCACATGTATTGCACTTTTAGCAAATAATTGTAAGATATTCAGCACTTTAAAATTGTCCATTTCTTGTTGTCTTGTGTGACAGGTGAGAGTTGGGAGATTGTCACTATTCTTTCAGTGCTGTATTCTTCACTGCTGTGGTTAACCCTCCTTCCATTCAAATGCATGTTCCTTAATTTTTAAGATTTCACCTTTTTTTCCTCTGCTTACATAGGAAAGTAACTTATTAGTGTTAACAAGTTGGGAACAAAGACTTTTGGAAACCTGCTTTTGAAATGAAATGCTAATGAATGAATTTCCTGCTCTAATTGTGTAGGGAAAGTTTTCAGATTTTCAGAATTATTTCTGCTTTATCTGTCCCTTGCAGGAAGAAAGAAATTAGCCTTGTCCACCAGTTCCACCAGCTGCACTTGCATAACTTTTTATGTGGGATGGTTAAGGGACCTAACGTAACTGAACTGTGAATCATACCTGTGACTTTGTTTATTAGATATGATCTTTTTCTTACTGGAATTAAATTATATCTTTATTTTTGCATTTTTTACTGCTTGATAATAAAATCATAAACTGCCCTTTGGTGCCCATTGATCATAGCCCTTAACTTCAGTTATTACTTTGGAAGATTACTTTAGAAATGCCCTTTGTAATGTGAGTCCCATCCTTCTGTGAGCTTTTAATCTCCTTTGAAAACAACAGGGCTGTCCTAGAGTACATTGGAAAGCAACTGATTACAAACCTGTAGCAAATTTTGTTCAGAAATAATAGTTTTATATCTTGATATGTTTGCCATGGCACGTGCCCCTTCCAAACTGAGTGCAGTTTTATCAATAATAAAGGCATCATTTGAACAAAATTCACAATAGATTAAGAACCGATGACGACTGATCCCAGTAAAACTAGGAGTGAAGTTGGATTCAGAAGAGAGATCGCACATAATGAGCCATTGATTATGAATTCTTTTATTTTTTGATCCAGTTCTGTGTTCACTTGATTCATTCTTCCAGTGAGTCCCTTCCAGCAAGGATTCCCCACAATCCTCAGAATTTTGTTCTTTGTACTGCTAAACTTCTTCTTCTCTGTTGTTACAGTTTCTTTTTGGCTGAATCCTCTTTAATTCCTCCCAAAAGATCCTTTCATAAGAGAAAATGCAAGAGCTAGGCTGCTTATTGCAAAAATAATTGCTCTAATAATTATTTACTTTCCTCCCACCCCCCAAAAAAAAAAACAAAAATTGGTTATATGAAATGCAAATTTTCAGCTATCCAAGCAGGAAATTTGAAGACTTGTTCATGAGGTGAGAAGTAGTGCAGCTGTTGCTAAAATATGTTAATGTGTTAAACTGGCCTTTTAACTTACTCTTTCATGTGAAATAAAGCATGAAGAAGAGATGACAGAATGTACACAGCTCGGACATTGTATCAAAGAGGTGTGTAGGACTTGAAATACATCACTAAACAACATGCAACAGGAGTAGATACCAAATGTAGGCTGAGTATTGGAAAACAGAATTGTGCAATGACTGGGCAGAGCTCAACGTCTCGCCTTCACTGTAGTCTTAAGTGTCCCAGTATTGTGTTGTCATCTCTCTCCATTTGTAACCACCTATTTGAGCAGTGAATTCAGGAGCAAATCAAAGCCTCTGGTGTAAATATGTCTGCAAACTCAAAACTGTTTCCCTGCTGGTTGAAAAGAGCATTTGCTATTCTGTGGATCTACTTCACTTCCAGGCAGAATGGGCCCATGATTCTTATACTGGATGGACAGTGTCTCCATCTTATGTGTCATTTTTTTCTCTTGCTTTTAGCTGTCTGTGTGGAGGTTGATAATATAGTTCATATACAATATGTCTTCCAGTGAAGTGTCTGGGATTGGGGAGCATCCTAAGTTTATGTGGGTCCGCTAACGCTTATCTGTTCTGTGGAGGAAAAGGGGTTGAGGAATTGGACAATAATCATAACCAGATTGCCAAGAGAGTGGGCTGTATCTGTTCTTAGTTGTGCCCTTGCTTTATGAAGAAAAGCTGCACTGAATGTAGCAGGATGAGGCAGGCAATGCGATGTTTTAACTCCTCCAACTATGGCTAAAACTAACTTAGCTGGGACTTCTTTTTCTGGCTGCAGTCCTGATGAAGTTTTGTTTATACCTGTTAAAGTGCAGATTCCTTTCTGCCCTGCAGTACTTAGAGTGTTAATGTAGTGATTCAGTGATGACTTGAGAGTGGGAGAAGTGGGTATTTTGTGTGATGGAAACAAGGATGTGAGTAGGTGTGTGCCTGACAGGCAGTGATACATGACTGCAGCTAGCATGGTCATCCCAACCTAGTCAGCTTGGAACCACCTAAGAGCTGGTAAGAACCACCCAAGCATTGACAGGAACAGTGGCTGAAGCCCATACATGTGGCTGTGCTATAGGCAGTTCAGACATGCCTGTACAAGGTGTGAACATGCCTTGGATTACACAGCAGATCAGACAGTGTCTGTATCAAATGCCTTACCTTCTCTCCTGCTTCTGCTTTTGTCTTCCTTTGTTCTTCTAAGAATTCAGAAAATGCCTCCAAGGTGTGCTCCCCAGCATAAGCCACCTCCTGAAAGAGTTTTAAGTATTAACTCTGTACACAAAATGCTGGAAATAATGCCATAATCAGATGCAGGATTTCAGTTCTTTGGAATGACAGAACTCTAGACTTTTGTGCTTAGTTTAAAAAGCAAAGGCAGAGGCAGAGCAGGTTCTGCCGTCACCTGAAACTCACATGTGAAGAAGAAGTAGATGTGCATCCCTCAGAAGGAAAGATTTTTTATCAAAACCATAACCATTATTGTATCATACCAGTACGCAACACCAGTGTATTTTTGTGTTTAACAGTAAGTGCTTGCAAGATATTTTCAAGAGCAGAGTCTTTCAATTGTCCAGCCGTGATATTCAGTGCTAATGATTTTAGTGGAAACACAGTTTCTGAAAAAACTTGGAAATACACAATCCAGAAGTACCAGCTGTTGCACAGCTTGAAAGAGCAAGATGATGATGAGCAGTGATATTAATTTTCTCACACTTCATGTTAAGTTGGGGGATTACTGAGGATTTTTCTTCTGAGGAATTTTAATGGAAGAAGTGCTTTCAGTTTAGAGCTTTAAATTGTCTGGGTAGATAAAATCACCATATTGTGTTTTAAAGATCCACCACTCCACCCTCCCCCCCATACCTTTGCTCTCTGGAAGTATGAGAAGATCTTGTACAGGCTTTCTAACAAAAAATTGTAGAAGTTCATGTGCATGACACTAGGAATTGTCTGCTGTTACCTGAGTATATCTAGAAATAGGCAGGTACCTATTCTCACTTGGGTTAAGCTCACTCATTCCCACTGAAATGAATAGTGCTGTGCTACTTTACATTAGTTAGTCTTACACTCAATGAGAGTTAAAAGGACTGCTAACGAAACACCTCCATTCTCTGCTGAATTCACGAGAAGTATGCACAAGTTTGATGGTTCCATTCAGTCAGGTGTTCTCTTGTAATAAGAAGTGTGTCAGCAGGAGCAGCAATTTCTCAGAGCCCAATGTCCTGTAAAGCCAGAGAAGCAGCTGATACCTGCACTGGTTACTGAGGGTATGTGTCAACACTTCTCAATAGAGTAATTGTGCATAAGAGTATGTAAATGTTATTTTCCTCACTTAATCCATAGAAACAAATAGAATAATCTTAAGTCTGTCTGAATGTTTTTCTCTTACATTTGGAGTGGATGAGCTGTTCATCAGCTTCACAGATGGAGCTCAGATGATGCCTGGGCACTCCCTCCTCCATGTAATTCATCAGATTCCCTCTCTTGTTCCTTCAGCTCTGGCTATATTCCTCAGCAGAGAAACACTCAGTGCTTCAGAAAACTGGGCACATGCTTAAGCACCCAACTATAGATCTAGGTATCTTAGTTCATGCAACTCCACTGAACTCCAATTAACCTGGACTAGCTCCTGATTTAAAAATGTTGTGCATCTAGTTTTGCATCCACTGAAATCGAGAGGGTGGCTTGTCGTTAACTTCAGGAAAAGTTCAGAGGATTCTTAAACAGACTTAAGAGTGACAATCCACAGACAGTTCATAGTCTGAAGACTTAGCAGATACTTTTGTTCAAAGGATGATATAGAATACTATCTCATCAGGTGGGAGAACTTGGAAGATACTGCATAATAATGTGTTCTACATATGGCTTTGCCTCTGAGGGGGTGCAAGTGTGTCTCTGGTCTCCAGAGAACTCAATCTAGTTCTAGAAAACAGCTTTGGGTCAGGTTAGCTGCATTTCCCTTTGTTCACCAGGAGCAGGTTCAGACTTCTTTATGTGCATTTTGATGTGCTTTCTAGAGTCTTCTTAACCCAGGACAACTCTGTGATATTACATTTGTATTCTGTGCTCTGACTTTGGTTACCTTCCAAAAAGGACAAGTATACGTGGGAGAATTCGCAGTATAACTGGTGGTTAAGTGGTATATGGCTGCTGCATTCATTGTGTGTTAGCAGCTTGAGTGTGTCTCAGATCATTTATGATTGCCTGTAGTGAGTAAAGATAATGTGGCCAGCTGTTCATATAGTGCCATAAGAAGGAAGGCCAGAGTCAGCCATCTCTGCACTGGTAGTCATGTCCAAGTTAAAATCCTGAAGTTGAGGGAAATAGTATAAAAACCATGGTCCATAAGGAAGAAAGTGAGATTTCAAATACTCTAATTTTGTGGTATTGTACATATGAAACAATCCCTTAATAGTTAATGAAAATTTGTTACTGATATTTCTTGATAAACTGACATTTATTATGAGCATTTAATGTGTTCCTGCTTTCCTGCGTAAAGAATGAACACAGTGTGAGTGTGCAGGACTGCAGTTCAACTTATTAGGAGCTGTGCATGCACATCTGAGAAGAAAATCTCTCCCTCAAAGATTAAGTGAGGACATGGGCAAATGTCTTAGAATTTAATTTAAGTTTAGGACTAAGAAGAAAAATGAAAAGCTTAGTAATGTCTTAATTATAACAGTGTCTTAGCATTGAATTTTTTATTATTTTTTGCTTCAGAGATATTTTCTTTTTAATTAGATTATGTAGATGGAGGAATGTAACTCTAATATTTTTCTTTGCCTCTTTCTGCAGCATTTTCTGATTTATTGTGTAACGTAGCTGATTATAGCTGATAGCTACAGCTGATAGGTAGCATATTGTACAGATTAGTGGTCTTAACAACAAATATTTATTCCAAATTGAGG
Source organism: Forpus xanthops (assembly GCA_032466535.1). Lineage (NCBI taxonomy): Eukaryota > Metazoa > Chordata > Aves > Psittaciformes > Psittacidae > Forpus > Forpus xanthops. The sequence continues at coordinate 65,578 of JASSUY010029442.1, forward strand.
CTGTGATGCTGAAATGAAGTAAAATTACTGACATAAGTGTATAGAAGAAAGTTTGGGATTTGGATTTTGTGAGGATATCAAGAGTAGCACCAGCATTTTAGAGGTTATAGTCATACCTGCTCTGGAAACAGCCGTGGCAGGGTAGTTCTGTAACAGTACATCTCTACTTGTGGTTTGAAGTAGAAAGACACTGCAGTGATGAGGAGGTATCTGTAAATTCACTCTGAGCTGGGGCTGTTGCTAGAACCCAATAGGCAGATTGGAGGTTATTCAACAGCAGAATGTAAGGTTGTAATGACTTGCAGGTCCAAGTTGGTAGATGATGCATGGGCTTTTGCCACAGCCTCCTACATAGGAAAAGACAACAGAAAGAGTTCTCTAACCCATGTACTTGGCAGCAATGTATCCAATGTTGAGTAGATAAGGACCAAAGATTGCTTGCTTAAAGGACTCCTCACCATGACAGACACATGCAGACACACACACACATTCCTCTTCAGTGTCTCCACGTTCTTCCCTGACAGCTTCTCGCTTGGTAGTCTGGTCCAGCAGGAAAGAGTGATGAATGGATAACGAGCTAATCCAACAGACAGGGTGTTGTTTGCTGTGACATCTGTCTTTGCAATGATTATGTCTGTGTAACTTTCGTAGCGCTCTCCTAATTCATCCCAGATTGGCAGGAATTTTCTGCAGTCATAGGACTAAGGGGCATCTGCAAAATTAAAAATAAAATGAGGATAGACTTTGGCAGAGAGCATGTGCTGGTGAAATCACTGTGACACATGTAGCCCTTAAAATTAACAGGGGTTTGGATTTCAGTTTTGGTCAGTCTCTACTTGAAATCATTCATCCTTCATGAATTTCATTAGTTTTCACGTAGTGATTACTAGCTGTTCACTAAAGCATTTCTGACAGCAGTGCTGCTTTAGCTCTGTTTAGGTTTTTTATGACAATAACAAACACACAACTGTTGCCATATGACTTTGCTGTAGGAATGTGCCAGATGACCAATGCAACCTAAGTAAGTCTTAATTCCTATGATGAAATGCTTGCCAGAAGCACAAAATTCTTTCTGCATACTAAAATTAACCATGTTAATAAACTATGCTATATTTACATTAAAAGGAGGAGTTTGAGCTATGATGGTGTTTTGATTCTGAGCACTTCATGCATGCTGATTAACAAAAAGGCATACTGCTGAGAACACAGTATCCTCTTAAACAGCATACAACATGATCATAGTCCTTCAATGATGAGAGCAGTGCTCATACTCAGTTTGGATGGAATTAAACCTCCCTGAATACACTACATCCCATTTATCCCATTTATCAGCCTTTCATTTCCAGCAGACTTGGTACAATTCTTACCTAGATCAGTCTGTTCATGATACTGCAATGTAAAGATGACTTGTGTGAATTAAATGGCTGCAGCCAACAAGGAGGATTGCAGGAACATACTACCTTTAAGAATTTCAGAATTCCAAATAGTACAGCTACATGTCATTGTCAGTGCTGTAAGTCTGTTCTACTGAAGTAATTAAGGCACAAACTAATCCCTGGTGTCTGGTACAGGGATAGGGCATTGGTTTCTTCCTGGGAAGAGTCGAGCAGGAAAGCCACTTTCCTTGCAGGAAGAGGAGCAAAAAGGAGTTACAATTTGCTGAACTACAACTGCTCTCTCAGATTTAATCCTAGAGTATGATCACCTGATGTCCTGGGTTCAGCAGTAGCAGTCATTTTTTCTCCTTCATAGTAGCTGGTGTAGCTCTGTGTTTTCGACTTTTGGCCTGGGAACAGCACTGATAACACCAATGTTTATAGTTACAGTTGGTTTGACCAAGGACTTTCTGAGTCTCATGCTCTGCCAGGGAGGAGGGGAAGCCGTGAAAAAGCAGAAACAGGACACCTGACCCAAACTGACCAAAGAGATATTCCATACCACAGCACATCATGCCCAGGATGTAAAAATGGAGGACAGAGACCTGAAAGGGTGGGAGGCACTGCTTGGTTGGACTGGGTAATGGTGGTGAGCGATTGTATTCTTTTCCCTTGTATGGAACTGATGGACAGGGGTAGAGCAGTTGATGTCATCTACCTGGACATGTGCAAAGCATTTGACACTGTCTCACATGACATCTTTGTCTCTAAATTAGAGAGTCATCAATTTGATAGGTGGACCACTCTGTGGATAAAGACCTGGCTGGATGGCCACAAGCAAGGAGTTGTGGTCAATGCCTCAATGTCCAGCTGGAGACCAGTAATGAGTGGTGTCCCTCAGGGATCATTGTCAGGACCCGTCTTGTTCAACATCTTTGTCAGTGACATAGACAGTGGGATTGAGTGCACCCTCAGCAAGTTTGCCAATGACATCAAGCCGTGTGGTTCGATTGATACACTGGAGGGAAGGAATGCCATCCAGAGGGACCTTGACGTGCTTGTGAGGTGGGCTGATGCCAACCTGATGAAGTTTAA
>JASSUY010029442.1:68148-93545 GCA_032466535.1 Forpus xanthops
GCTGGGGAGGGTCTCTTCATGAGGGACTGTAGTGAGAGGACAAGGGGTAATGGGTTCAAACTTAAACAGGGAAAGTTCAGATTGGATCTGAGGAAGAAGTTTTTTACTGTAAGGGTGGTGAGGCACTGGAATGGGTTGCCCAGGGAAGTTGCGAATGCTCCATTCCTGACAATGTTCAAGGTCAGGTAAGACATAGCCTTGGGTGACATGGTTTAGTGGGAGGTGTCCATGTTCCTGGCAGGGGGGTTGGAACTAGATCAGATTAATGTCCTTTCCAACCCTAACTATTCTGTGATTCTATGATTTCTCTTTTCATTATTGTTATTGGTGGTAACAGTGGTGGTTTTGTGTTATACCTTAGTTACTAAACTGTTCCTATCTCAACCTGTGGGAGTTGCGTTCTTTTGATTCTACTCCCCATCCCTCAGGGACTGGAGAAAGAAAGAGGGGGCAGTGAGTGAGCGAACTGTGTGAGGGGCTGAAACCATGGCACCTGATAACCTCATTTAGTTCTCTCTCTGTCCTTGAAAGACAGACTAACTCATGCTGTACAGCACCCTGTAATGTTCTGTTGTACAACATGATGCTCCAGTGTCATTTTGTCTTTCAACACTGACATTTGATATGACCTTGGCAAATATTTATTTAAGGGAGCCAGTGTTATTCATTACAGCCCTAAGTCAGCAAAGGTATCACAGTGTTTCCATAGATATGACGCATTTTTTTCTTCAATGCTTTCATCGGACAATGAAAATTCTCAGCTCCTGTGAAGTGCGAAAATGAGTTCAGTGTGTAAGCATGAGCTTTTGTCTTTCACTTCAGATTGATCAAGTTAAAGCAACTTAAAACCTGCATACAACAATAACACTTAAAAAAACATAACAAATACATTCTTGGTCTTATTGAAGACAATCCTGTCAAAATTCTTCCTAACAAGCACTTTGATAGGTGTTTTGTCCCAGTCCTCTGGAATTTCCTCACTGGAGAGGTCTAGCTAAGAAGAAATAGAAACACCTCTGTGAAACAGCAGGGAGCATTGAGGAAGTGTACTGTCGCTCAAGTTACTGTGAGACCAGTGGGACATTTCTCTACCTAATGTGCACTATTAGTATGTGGATTTTTTAATGTATTTATAGCCAACCTTCATGTGCTAGTACCTTCTCGCCCTTCAGCAGGGAGCTGAGGTCTTGCACCCCTGTGCAACTGGGAGTCGGAATTACTCATCCCTCTCTTGCATACGGACTCCATAGTACACAGTCGGAAAATGACCCTTTGAAACACGTTTACATTCATTGTACTGAATTCTTTCTGCCCAGTGTTCAGAAGCTAGACTACTGAAAAGCTTACCTATTGTTGGTTTTCAAAAGTGACATAAAATACACAAGACAGTGTGCATTGCCGCTTAAATCTCTGCCTTTTCCACCAGTGACAGTCCTCACAGAACTGCTGCAATTTACAGTATATTAGCTGGCAATGTCTTTTCTTTTATGCACCAGTCCCATAGTAGAAAGGCACACATTCTCCGTGGAAGCTGTTCTCTGCCAGGAATTTGTCACTCAAGTAGATCTTGGTGGAGAAGAGATAACATCCCCACCTCTTCTGTCCTCCTGCCCCTCCTCCAACATTGAAATCAGGATCTACTACTCCAATCTTTTAAAACCTGTCTGCTCTCAGATGGACTATTTCATCTTTTCTCCTCATGATGGAAACAAAAGTAAATCACCCCAAAGAGCACTGAATACACGAAACATTTTAATGTATTTTTCTTGTGAGTGTGGCAAATGATGCTTCATTATGACAGCAAATACTGTGTTTACCATTGGGAATGATTCTGCTGGTGCAAATTCACTCTGAGTTGCTTACAACAAATACCAAATCTTACTTCACTCTGAAACTCAATTTTCTATTTATTGGACTTCTCCAAATCCTCAGAATCTGTTGCAGGCATTGTTTGCATCTCTCCTGAGGATTTAAATAGCTCCATTATAGTATTGGCAAGATCAAATTTGAGTTTTTAAACCACTAAAGTACATCAGCTGAAGTCAACTAGAACATTGTTCGGTAAATGTTTTATCCAGTTTTTACATAGGAGGACTAGGGAAATTTGTAGTCTACATCAGTTGTTAAATACAGAAGAAAGCTTTGTTAACTACTGTAGATGAATGCTTTGGGAGGAGAGTAAATTACTAAACCAATGATCAAAACAGCACATTGTTATCATTTTAAAAAAGGATGTTTTGCAAATCTGTCAGTGTTTTAGCTGGGACAGTAAACGGATGTTTCATTAGTAATGAACATACCTTTGCTTTTCCATTTAGGTTGCTCTGGCAGGCTTCTTTCAGGTTCTCCATAGTCACCTCATCTGCAGGCATTTTGTACATTGCCTCACTTGTCAGACTTAGGATTCTCACGGCAGAAACATCAACCTCCCTGATGCGAAAGTACTCAAAAACTCATCCATTCCTTGGTTCATTCGTATCCACCAAGACGAACATTATCTGATAAGTAAGAGTTGTGCATCTGGTTGAGTCTTCCAGCTTTGGTTTAGCCATTTTAGAGAAGTGGACTATGGAGCTTGGCAGTGGGTTAGGATCTGACATTGAATGCAAGAAACTGTGTAGAAGAAGGAATTGTAGGTTTTTTTGTCTCAGTCCAACAACCAGCAGTTCTGTGGACTTCATCATAGCTTAATCCTAGTTAATAACAAGTGCTAAAGGAGCCAAAAGGAACAAAACTTTTCCCTCTGTCATTTGCAGTGACAAAAAATAGGTTTGCTATCACCTAGTTTAGTAACACTTCTAAATTATCCCTCAGAACTTTTATTGCTCTGCCTAATAAATCTTAACAGGACAAAACAGCTGAAACACCTGTAATCCAATGTCTTTACCAATGTGATGGTGGCAGAAATTGCCAGAACCTTGATAAAACTATCTTTGGTTGGAAGTTGCTCCTACAAAATCATTTTTGCAGTATCAGAGACAAGTTTATTGGGAGCAGCTGGAATAAAGTGTTGGTTTTTGTGATTGTTGCATTTTAAAGAATCATTTTCAAGTGAAGGTTCTTTTTCAGCTTGTCCCACTAACATCTAAATAATAGTTGCTGATACTGTTTCAAAATGATTTGGTAGACTTAGAAGATGGACTGACAGCAGTGTGCTTTTACCAGTAATGCTGGTGAATGTTTTTCCATTGATCATTTGGCATTCATATTTGCTAAGCAGGAATTCAACATTACAAACCTTCCCTCTAAGTTCTGCAGCAGCAGATTTGTAGTTTTCATAAATTGCACTGAACATCTCTGAGTTCGTTGGGGCAAACAGCAGGATGTGATTTTCAACAGGGACATCAAAAACTTTCACAGATGTCTGGGAAACAAAAGACTCAACATCTGTTCCACTCTTTGTAAGCAGAGCACTGAATCAGAGTCGTGCTATTGCAAATTTTACTTTTTAAGACTCAGTTCTCAATCATTTTCATAACTGTTGGGTTTTTTCATTGTTTTAAAGAAGATAAAGTGATAAAAAGCAGCAGCTGCTGAGTGTTTTTTCTGTTCCAGGGAAAGCCTTATTGTTATTCATAGTTTTTTACAGTCAGAAGGGACTGTTGTGATCTGCCAGTCTGACCTCCTGTGTAATACACACTGAAGAATTAACACTAAAGATGTGCTAGAAGTAAAAGGCATTGTTATCCAGGAAGGCCCAGCTGCAACTGCTGCAGGAACTGGACCTAATTGGGGTACTTCCTTCATTTCTGGGTGGTATCAGCAGCTTACATCTCTTTCCCTGCATAGAGTTGCCCTTTCTCTCATGCCACCCCATCATGATCAAAGGCAATGGGATGTCCCCCCAGTAAGCAGGTATTTCCATGATTTCCATGTCTTCCCCTTCCTGTCTGCACTAACAGTTATTGCTGGCTTCTTTCTTCCTTCTTCTCCTTGGCCAAGAGGACCTATTTGCTGCATGAGAGTGGAAGAATTGAAAACCTCCCAACCTCCAACCCCATGTAGTTACTGCAGAAGCAGCTCAGGCTTTTGTGTTGGCTCCACAGCAGGGAGGTGTTTGTGTAAGCAGGCAAGTTCGCTATTTGGCCAGCTATTCCTCATCTAAGAAATGTCTTGCTGGAGGGAAGGATATTTTGGCATGGATTAGACCAAGAGCTGCCTGTTGGGTTCTGCTGGTATTTCTAGATGTGTCTAGGGCTAGCCTAGTCAAACAAGCAAGCAAAATTCCTGAACACTAAGGAGCAGAATAGCTCCCTAAGTCTTTTTCTACGTGGGTTCTTGCCTTTCTTGTCTTTCTCCTGTGACTTTTGTTAATACAATGAAATGCACATACCTCAAAATCATATTCAGTGACCAAACCCAGCGTAAAGTTTTTCATTAGCCTCGTTACATCCAGTTTGTTCTGTCTGCCATCTTCCAGCACTTTATTATACATAGGTTTTCCCTTCGGCAAATAGTGAAGTTTGTGAGGTTATTGCCCTTATCGACTACATCAGCAAAGAGACTGCCTTTACTCTAAAATGTTGTTCTCAGCTTTGCTGTTTTATGAGTCTCAGTAACTGAAATTCCGTAACTTGTAAAATGAATGTCACAGCTAGACTACAGAACAAGATTATAGCTAAAATTCAAGGTACAGCTGACAGTTTTAATTTGCTTGGTAATCTTAACATACTGAAACATCTGTTCTATATATGTGCTGTGACATACACTCACTTGGGACATCCTTGGTGTGACTAGTCAATAGACTAAATGTTGGTGCTACTTCTGTGTAGTTTTATTCTTGTTGGACACCTTCTTTGAGGCCTGAAAGAAAAGAAGATTCCTGGCCAAAATCAACACAAAGGAAAAGAGGTGAACGTCTGCAAAACTCACTGAACCTGGCAGCATGTGTTTATTAGAATGTGGGTTGGAAAATAAAAGTATTTTATCAAGATGCCCAACTATAAATCAGGAGGCTGAATATAGGAAACCGTGTTAAAGTTACCACTTATCTAAAGGTTGCTCTTTGATTCTGCATGTCACTCTTGTCTGTACATGTGATATTTTTTGTGATAAGCTGTTTGAATTTAAACTAGGAAATATTTAACCTGAAAAATTCCCAAACTGCCTTTCCATAACCTAAAGCAGCTATGGCAGCTACTGCACTTTGCCTCCTATAGGCTTTTGTACTCCTACCTTCTTAAGCACAAGGGTGTTCTTTTGGATGCCGTAATTAGCACAGATATCTTCACTGGCTGTCATGCCAAAAGGCATCTCTGTCACATCTTTTGTTGTCTCACAGAAAACTTCCACACTGTCACTGTGAAGCTCCTAGTCCCAGAAAGAATATGTACTAAGGCTGCGTCCTGCATCCTGCAAGGATGTGTAGAAGTGAGAGCTATCAGTGAGGCAGGCTGCTAAAGGCTTGTTAGGTAGAGAGGAGAGTGTAATTGTAAAGTCGGTATAGCTTGCCGTGATTACCGCCAAGGGGTAATCTTTACAACGGGAGATCCTAGGAATGCTATGACACTGCTAGTGCCTTCAGCTTTCCAACAACTGCTGGTAGACCTGGGTCAATATAGATGGTGTATGGTGCCCTGTGTCCTTCTTGCACTAACCTCATCTGCCCAGCACTCCCCTGACATTTCCACACTCTGCAAAGATGGGGAAAGATCATATCAACAGAAGCTCCCCTGCTGCAGCTCCTCTGTACAACCAGCAAGATGGGATGGATTAGGCAGGAGGGCTCTCTGCTTGCAAGAGGACCTGACTGATGTGTTTGGTGCTTTGAATGATGTGTTTGCTGCTTTGACTGAGTGCTCTTCAAGGCAGGGACCTTGACTCCTACATCTGTCAAATAGTGACTGTGCTGTCCACCCTCAGACTAATAGTAAATAAGCATGCTGAAAGGCAACAACGCTTCCAGATTTGATTTAATCAGACAATTATTTCATGCTAGATGAATAGTAATTTATATGCTGAGTCCTCCCAGCACATCCTGGCACTCACATTTGTGGACAATCTGTGACTAATAGAAGGCCAAATACAGCTCTTTATTTATTTGGATGCTATTTTGTTGGCTTCTACCCACTGAATTTCTGACATGCCCTAACTCATGCTCATCTATTGTCATTTCAGCCTCGGAGTGAAATCATGGAGTCAAGTTAAACGCATCTGCAGGCAGTATCTGCTATCACCATGGTTCTGGGAGCTCACCAGTATCACTGCAATAGCAAGGGCTGCTCAATCTGGCCCAGCACTGGGAAACTGCCTTTCTTCATATATGGCTGCAAGCAGACTGCTGCAAAGCAAAATTCTGGGCATTCTGAGCATTTTCAGAGTTTGTCCTATTATGCTGTATGTGTTCACTAGCTCTGTTGCTATGGGGCATTTTGGTAATGAATCCTGTTTTCCACATCCTTAAGACTTGGACTATCCACTGTAGCCAGCACACTTGGGACCTTATCAACTGAGGTATAAGTCCAGACACTGTGCTTTTAACTAGGCAGAGATATACCACAATAAAAGTCTCTTTAGTTACAGAAAATCCTTGATTGAATGTTTCAGATATGACAGATTTCAGAGACAAATTCAAAAGCAGGAAAAAGATATTCTGATTTTACTCCCTTCTGACTTCATGACTTGACAGTTAAAATTTATTTTGTACTACTTAACTGTTCTTTATCATTCAGCCCCAAATCTTAAGAACTTTGTTCTGCTATGGAAATTAGTAGGAATTTGCTTGAGAAAGGACTATATGAGTTGGATCATACACAGTAAAATATTTTATGACTTCCTCTCGATGCAGATTTCTTAGCTGGCAGGAACTAAAATGCAGTTAGCCTCATATTTATGGAGCTATCTCTGCCCCCCTGAATTTTACTGAAGTTGTTTAAATCATCAAATGGGAAGAGGAAGAAAAGGTACTCCAGTATGTTAGACAATATATACTGCTTTTTTTTTTTTTATGCACTTAAGCGGGAAGAGAACAGTCCTTCACTAGAACAACCTGCAACTGTTCATACCTATGATTTTACACTGGGTTTGAACAGAAATGCAGTGATCAGTAACCCTAGATTTTTAGTTCAGTTACAACTCTGGGCAAGGATTTACAACTTTATGCATTTGGAGGCTCCAGTAGCAGCATAACCCACATCAACAATGGATTGAGTCTTTCCAAAGAAAAGGATGAAGTAAGGATAGGTAGTTCAGTAGTTCTGCCCTCTTCCCACCAGCCACCAAATTTGGTATGGTTTGGAAGAAGCTTTTTCTCTGAGGACAAAGGAAAGTCTGCTGTGACCAGGGTTGTGCAAGCACTGCTGCCACATCATGTTCTCAGAAGCTGGTCTCAGAGTGGTAGGTCTCTGTGCCTGGGAAAAGTGCTGTGGTGCAAGATGTTGCTGTTTCTGCCTGTGCGTCTTATTTAGAAGTGTGAAAAAGATAAAAACAAGTAAAAAATGCAGAGAAAAACTGAGGGCCTGGAGGTTTCAGGCAAGTTCTAGGTCTTTTGGATGTGTGGGATTTGGTGACAATAGCAAGCAGTATATCCGAAAGTTGAAACAAACCAGCCTTTTGAGTTTTCCAGTGAATTACCTTAAAAAAGCCAGTCGCTGCCAAATCATCAGCATTTATGATGGCTTCAGCCTCATCAGTAGAATTGAATAAAACAATGTTAGGTCCTGTTCTTCTTTTCAGCCATGTAATAAAGGCTGAGGCTTGTCTGACTCCTGTGGAAAGTAAAGATTGTTAAAATGACCATCAAAATGAATGACAAAAATTTCTGTGCAATCAGGGTAGAGGTGGTGGGGTGCAGAAGGATGGTGAATACGAATGGACTTGGACTTCTTAGGTCTGGGGTCAAAACTGATTCAAGGTGGGCCTGGGGCATCACAATTCAAGCTCAGGTTCTAGTCATTGTTTAAACTACTGCTGACTGTAGAATATCAATGGTAGATCACTGCTGTGTTTTCTGGGACCTCTGTAAATGGCTCTATGTCCAATTAGCTGCTTAATCACATATGGAGAATAGAGATGAGGAAATTTAGACAAGTAGAGAACCAGTTCAGCAAGATTTCCTGCGTCCCAAACTCAGTCAGCTATAAAGAGCTATTGACCTGAAGTTTAATCTAAAATTACTTCAAACCAATTGCAGATTTTATTGAACTGTCTCTTCAATTAAATTAGGTGTCAGAAATGTTCCTTTGGTGCTGCAGAAGGCATCTGATAGGCTTAAAGACATGTTAAAATTCCTCTGGGGTGCTGCAGCTTCACTGTACAGTTTAGACACAAGAAACAAAGCTGAGGTGCCAAAGTTGTCCTGTAATTCTGGATTGTTCCAAATTGCTGCTACCAGAGATGACAGTCTGTTTATCTGGTAAGTTTGCTTCAAGCTTTCAGGAGTTTTAGGAATCTTGAGTCTCTTTTAAAGTTTATAGCTATCATATTTTCAGGGGAATTGGAGCCTTAAATTTAGTCTTGGGAGATTAAAATCTCAGCTGTAAAGTATCCCTTTCATTTCTGTATGGCATCCTTGTTGGACCAGAGCTGAGTCCAGCAAAGAGTTAATGGAAGTTATGTATAAGAAAAAGTCTGTATGCTGTGAAAAGTGCTAGAGTCAAGATGTACAGTACAAGTGGATTATCAAAGATGCGAGTCCTGGTACTGTGCATTTTAGCATTGTGACAAGATTAAAATTGAGTCAGGCCATTTTACTGCCATCAAGTCATTTTGCAGCAGGCTGCACTGCAACTAGCTTAAACGACTGGCTTTTTTAAGATGAAGCTGGCAGGCATATGCTCTGGGGTGAGTGGGCTCCAGAGCCAAGCGCACAGCAGTATCTAGTGGCCACATAGTGCTTGACTTCTGCTGTTTCACATGCAGATTTGAGGTCTTGCAGCTTTTGTCCGTGGTGCAACCCCTCAGCATGTTTTTCATGCAATTAAACTTTCTACTGAGTTGATTTAAACAGCCTGTGTAGTTTGTTTCTAACTGTCCAAATGGAGTTGTAAATGATGATTTTGCAAAGCCTAAGGATTGGCTTTTATACTCTGTCCTTTGCAGGACAACCATTTAAAAACTCGTTCTGCCATAAAATATTTTAGTTAATTTTTTGATTTAAGTGCAGTCTGCAGATTTTTTTTTCTGTGGTATGAAGTGTATACCAAGCTCTGTGTGAAAAATCACTGGGCAGTCACTGCATGTTTTCAGTTGCCAATCAGCAGTGGTTTAAAAGTCATATGCCATAGGTCAGATTTCACTGGTTGTTGTACGTAAGCATTTACCACCCAACAAAGTGTAGTTTAAGTCATTACTGGTGCTACATCTGAAAGGTTGATGTTATCTTGTACAAATCACAGAGCAGAAGCCAGTTTCCTACTATCTTGATAGTGTGTCATAATTAGCTCTCTGCTGAAGGGTGACCAATACTCTGTGTTCACTGGTTCTCACTACTGAACTTGTCAGGTTGGTTTACCGGTTTAAAAGAGGTTTTCTTGTCAACACTATAGATACAATCATAGACTGAGGGTATTTGCTTTCGTGCTTGTGTAGCAGCACCTCTAATAAAAGTTCAGTGTGGCAAAGCACACTTTTGTGGCATCTGTGCACAAGCTGCTGTTTGCCCAAGTGGTGGGAACTTGGTAAGAAATTCAATAGCAATGAGGAGCAAGTTACTAAAAATACTGAAGTTCAGCTTTCAGCAGCAGCAGCCACAGGGGGCTCAGCAGTTAAAGAAATCAGAGTACTTGGTTGTGTACAGGCTCAGGAGGCAAAGTCAAGGTTCCTTTTTTTGTTGGCTGTATTGAACTTATGATTCAACTGTATCTGCTCAGACCACACTGACGGATGCTTGGCCAAGTCCTGCCATTTTGGTCAACTCTGGAAAAAAAATCATTAATTTACGGAAAAATAATAAAAAAAAAATCTTTCTTGTATATTCTTTTAGTGGAAGAAAAAGTCTCCATAAGGCCTGGATTTCCCAGATTGTGCACTCCTATTGTCTTTGTTTAATCACTTTTTATAGAAGGGTTTTCTGAGCCACATATGAGCTCCCTCTGATGGCCAAATTGCAAAATGATTCTCCTTGGCTTAGGAAATATATGTAGGAAGTATATTAATGTAGGAAGTGTACTTAGAAACTTAGGAAGTATATTAAGGAACCTAGTGAATTCATGATTCATTATCAGATGCACAAGAGTATTGCTCCAGCCTGCTGCCTTAGGTGCACTACTTGTAAACTAGAAGAGCAGATGGGGCAGGTTTGGGACCAAATCCTTGTTTGGCAAAACTAATTTATTTATGTTTATTGTGTAAATGGGAATAAGTCATCTCTTGCAGAGATTCTCTGTAATTGGTGGAATTACACCAGCAATTAATTTGGCTGAGCGAACTAAACATTGCAAAGCATGTTCAGCTATACACCTGGAAGATCAATTAAAATCAAAGCTATTGCATTGGTACAGGTGTAATTGTGTATTTCAAATCACGGGCAAAACCAGTTGTCTACCTTGCATATTATCTGAGTATCTATATTTTTCTTCTCAACAGCATAATAGGTACATCCTGCTGTTACATATTATCTTATCAGCGCATAAGACAGTTTACTCTATGGGATCTTCCCTGCTGCCATCCACAAAAATTTTGCAGTAGGAAACTCTTGAATGTTAAATTATTTTCTTAAATCAGGTTGGTATGTGCCATCAGTTTTACCAGATTGGATTCTTGGAGCTGCTGTTTTAAGCTGTTGTGCAGCTTCAGCAAATTCTTCAGAAAAATTCTGAGATGTCTGAGATAAATATCTGGAAAGGGTCAACCAAAAGCAAATGGGTTACACAGGCCACAGCGTGAAGCTTCCTACCGAGATTTTTCTGTCACGTTGTAGCTCGAATAAGCTACAATAGCCCATTGAATAAGGGGTTGAGTAAGGTTTTTTATTACTCTAATAAAAGAGAATTTATATTTAGGTTTTATTTCTTTTTATTGATGGCAATTGTTGGCCACTCTGCATATCCTTGGAGCAGTCATAGTGTCCAGCAAGTAAGATTTCAATACTCTTTTGTTGGAAAGAAATGACCTGGAATTAAAAAGTAATTTGACTGACCATACTGGGTATGAATCAAAGGGAAGTCAAGAGCAGACTTAGTTATTATTCACATTAGGACTCTTTGATTAGGTACCATTTTTGAAAGCACTTCACTAAGGACAACCTCTGTGATGCAGAAACTACTTTTCCAGAAAGAGATGGCAGTGGGGGAAGGGGAGCAGCAGAGTAGGGTCTTTAGAGACTGGAGAAGTGTTTCTACATGTTGTGCTATGTATCAGCCCTTCTGTAGTTCAGATGATACAATGCAGTTGTGTGTTTAGAGGAAGGAGAAGGGTCATCCTAGTCTTAGTCCTGGAGCTGTAGGTTATATTAATGTGAAAAAAAGGATAAGAGAAAGAAACTGGTCACACATCAGCTTCTCTGTATTCAAAGTCAAGTAACAGGTGGAGGTCTGGAGCTTTACAGCTTTGCAACTTGGGTTGGAAAGGAAATAAATTCAACTTTCTTTTGTTTAAAATTGAGATAATCTCTTTGAATTTGTTTTGTTATAAAGAGCAAACCCTCTTTCCCTTTTTCTTTAGATTCTGCACAGAAGAGTATGTATCATCAATGTATTTTTCAAATAGGAACAGATGAAAAACATCCAATTAATATTAGTTTCATACATTTATGTGTGTTCCTGTGTGTGTATACACACATTTAGATACATACTTAGACGAGCATACACACTTTGCTTTGACACCTGTGTATCAAAGCATAAATCTAACAGAGTAACTCTCTTTTGTTCTTTCACAAAATTACAAATGCACTTCTATACAGCCTACCTGGTGAAGATATTGCCCAGCGTAATTATAACCAAGAAGTGAATGAACATTTCTGCAGGAGTTCTGATAAATGAAAGATCAAACCAGTAATCTAACTCAGTGCTGAGTTACATTTCTTGTATTATTCATCATTATCCTTGCTCTGAATCCCAGCCATCAATCATCTTTTTCCACCTAACTGCTACAGCAAGGAGTGGAAAGAGTAGCATTGAGTAATGTTGTTTTCTCAAAACATTAACGTGATATGCCCTATAAATTCTGTCACATATAAACCCATCTTGACTAAGGCTCACAGAAACCCCAGCACTGGAACAGCTGCTCCAGCTGCTAATGTGCCAAAGGGGGTTCCTGTTGGTACAACAAAACTTAGTGTCTCTTCAGGAGGCACTCGGATACCATAGTGATGAATCAAAGGTGCTTCTCTAAAAAAGTAAATGATCTTAAGGCATCAGTCCAAAGCAAATTGTGTTCTTAGGATCCATTTTTATCTGAAATATTCCAGTTGCAAACAAATACTTTAAGAATAATCTGTTACCACTGAATGACCTGAATAAGCAGAGTTGTAGGTAACTAACTAGTAATGTAACTAGCATGCTTAGGTAATGGTAGTTGGTAAAGTTAGTAGCTCCTGGCTGGAGCTGGGGAAAATGCACTACTCCATCCTGTAAAAAGTACTCATTGCAGTCAGAGACCAGTAGAAATCAGAGTATCATTAACCTGGCAAATCTGAAACTGAATTTCAGTGAGTGAGCAACCTTATTCATCAGACATATAAAAACTCTTTCTTTGACTACCTAAAAAGCATGTGGAAACATCCATCACACACCTTTCCTGAGTGATTAGGCTCCTCTACAGCTTTCCATCAATTCCTTTTCATTTCACTCATTCTCTGCCTCCCAGGTGCTTTATTTTTCAAGTCACTTGAATGTTGCAGGAAATCATCACTCCTTTTATTTGAAGCCTTTTCTTGAGTTTTGTTTCACTTCCTCTGGTTTAGATTTTTATTGACACTGATTGCTTCAGGCATTGGGGTTAGGAAGCAGCTGCTGAGGCTAACAGCATCACAGAGCTTGACTTCAGGAGAGCTGAGCACCAGCAGAATACAAGGACTGACACAAATGAGAGGTAACAGAGGTGGTGACAAGGTCATGAGGGGAGACGTACATGGGTGGTGGGACATGGGTTTGCTGAGATTTTTGATCTCTTTTCCTGGAGAGTGTTTTTGACCTGCCTTTTGAAAGTATCACTGAATTCCCTCCCACCCTGTGTCACTGCTGTTTTGTGAGGTATCCTTTTCAAAACACATGCAAACCTCTAGTGGAGCATTTTAACAGATTTTCACCATTTGGTAATGAGTACAGGAGGTCCTGAAAATAAGTTGTCTGAGAACAGCTCAAGCGCTTTGTCTCAGATATAGGAAGAATTAAAAGGGACCACAGAACAAGGAGAATTAAAAGCACCTGTGAAGTGTCCTCTCAAATTTCTGCTCTTTTCCTTTCTTTTTGGTAACAACTGATCTGCAACCAGTCACCTTTTTAAATCACTTGCAGGCTGTAGCACCATTTCTGCAGCCATTTTGCTCTGACAGTATTGGCATGTTGTCTTTGTGAGGAGAAGGCCCAGCACTGAAGAATGTTACGTTTTCAGTGCCTTCCCTGACAACTAAAGTTTCCCTTATTTTAGAAACTGTTCTAAGAATGCTTCTCTTTAAAGGTCATGCTGGACGAATCTTATACAGGCTTTCATTCCACAAAGGAAGGATGTTGGGTGTAGGAAGATTGACACATTTTCCATTTCATGAACTATAATATAGGATATTTTGTTGGTTTTGTTTTACATGGCAACCAGTGAACCAGGTTAACATGAAATCCTATGTACATTGAAGGATAAGCTTGACAAACTGGAAGGGAATACAGATTTTGAATCAGATTGTCAAAAATGTTGATTTTTACAGCTGAAGCTGCTAGCAGTCTTGTTCTGGGCACTGTGAAACATTTGGTGAGAAACCAGTCCTACTTCTCTGAAGAATTTGCAGTGTGACAGCGTAAGGATCAAGAACAAGGTGGGTATCATATTATCATCTCTATTTTAGAGAGACAGAGTGTATTTTGCCTGAAGCCACACCAAACAGATATGGCGAAAGTGGGAAGAGAACCAGAAATCCTGTACTTGGAGAGACTCTTTCTCTTGAGCACATCAATAACCTGAGTAAGTTGATTTTTTTTTTTAGTGCACTTTGCTGAACTAAAACATATTGAAATGTGGTCAAAGAAAATTTTTGCTGATAACATAAATGTGTTTATGTGTTTAAAGCATTCTTGAAGTGAGCATACATGAAAGCATGGTACGTTCCTCTTTTAGCTAACTGCTGGTGGCCACAAATTTTTTTCTGTATTCCATTTTGATGGTCCGGTGATTGCTGCAGTCATTGTGAATATGCCTGTTGTCATACTTAATACTTATTTCCTAGCTATTAGTTTCTGCTATGGTCTGAAAGTAATTTTAGCAGTCCTACTTTACATCTTGTGTGTAGGCTGCTTTTAAAGTTTTACTACGGATCTATAATTTTCTCTGTAGCAGACTCTTGAGATGAAGAATGGATTTATATTTAACATACCAGAGTTGGAGGGATGTTAATCTTGTTGCAGTTGCGAACTTCCTTATGTGACCTTGAATACTCCCATTCTCTCCTGTGCTGACCTCTGTACTTTTAAACTTACATTTGTAGTTCACTTGAGATCCTCTGCTATGCAAACATCAAGGATTATTGTACAGTTTGAATCCTTATTCAAAGCATTCAATAAAATAAGCATGTGTAAGACATACCTACAGAAGGGACCCATGCTAATCAGTAAGTCTGTGCTGTAGGTAAGAACAACATCTAGTGACTCTTGTACCTGTCTGGACATAACATTTACACTGTCTTGCTCTTTTTTCCATGCATACTTTGCAAACAATTTAAGCAACTCTTTTAAGAAGATTTATTTCTACAAGACTGACACAGATTCCTGAGAAAACCTACAGGTGTGAGTCACCCACCTTCTACTGTTTTTCACACTGCAGTAGGTTCTTACAGTAAGCTTAGTTGTAAGAAATAGCTGTTCTGGGTGGTTTTGAACTGTTTGCATTCATCTCCTGTGTTAAGGAAACCATTGTATGCTGAATTCAGCTCTTAGCACAGGAGTGAATATGCTGTGGATGTTGGCTTTGTAAGTGAGCTGATCGTCTGATCTATACAGCCAATCAAGTCCCTCAGCCTATTTTCTAGAAATCCCCCATATCTTTACATAAGGACCAATTTTTTGGTGCTTTGGGTTTTTTTTCAATAACATCACCTTCAGTTTTTCTGCCTTGAACAGATGTTTGTCTGTAAGAGTAATCCATATCTTACTGATTAAATGTCATCTCAGGGCAAATTGTTAGTCACGGGCTGCAGGAATCCTATGGCTGACCCGGTGCCTCACTGGGTGCATAAATGTTTTGCTAGAAAGGTAAACATTACTTTTTCACAAATGAGAGTACACTTAGCACACAGAACAGCAACTCGAGTTCTGTACTGCTTGTGTGTTTGTCCCTAGGTTATCCCTACGTTTATCTAGGAACTGAAAGCTTCACTGGAAAGGACAGGAGCAGGCATTCTCAGAGATCTGGGGAGTCAAACATTTCCTGAGGTCTTGGCCTTTTCCTGAATTCTTCTGCTAGGCAGGAGAAAGTGGCTTTAGCATGTGCTCTGCACCCATTTTGTTTCCCAAAATATGCTATTAACTAGGTTAAAGGCTTGTAGAACTAGAGCTGTAAGGGGCTTGGAGAGGTGGTTTGACTGGCCTAAAACAAGAAATGATACCTAAACCAATCTTGACAGCTATTTGACTAATCTGGCTTAAAATATTGCCATGAGTAGACATACCAGAGCCACCTTAGGCATCATTAGACTTTCTGATAAATGGTCATTTTTATGTCTGCCTATGATATTTGTAGTGTTTAAATCTATTACATTACCAGTGGCAATGAATAATAGTGTAATACCTGTTTCTATTCAGGAATAGTGAATTTGGTTACATTTAACATGTCTCCTCTCAGTCACAGTACAGTCTGTTGCTAGTGTGGGCTGATGTGCTGTATTTTATCCCTGGATTGGAGCTTACTGTGGGCTATTTCTGCCTCTCTGCCTGGGAAAACCTTAAGCATGAATGGTAGTCACTGTACTGTTTGGGAGATCTGAGGACTGTTCTTCCATGGAGAAATATGAGACAAATGCAGAGTCTTGTGACAACCAATCTGACAACAGAAAATTGGAAGGGTTTACAAAAGGCTTTTGAAGAGAAACTCTCCTGGGTTCAGCAGTAGCAGTCATTTTTCTCTTTCTTAGTAGCTGGTGCAGCACTGGGGATTTGACTTTTAGCCTGGGAACAGTGCTGATAATAGCAATGTTTATAGTTACTGCTCAGTAATGTTTACTGTGACCAAGGACTTTCTGAGTCTCATGCTCTGCCAGGGAGGAGAGGAAGCTGGGAGGAAGCAGAGACAGGACACCTGACCCAAACTGACCAAAGAGATATTCCATATCACAGCATGTCATGCCCGGTATATAAGCTGGAGGCAGTTACCCGGCAGAGTTAGATCACTGCTCAGTCAGGCTGGATATTGGTCAGTCGGTGGTGAGCAGTTGTATTTTCTTCCCTTGTTACTTCCCATATCATTATTATTATTGGTGGTAGCAGTAGTGATCTGTATTATACCTTAGTTACTAAACTGTTCTTATCTCAACCCGTGGGAGATACATTCATTTGATTCTCCTCCCCATTCCTCCAGGAGTGGAGGGAAAGAAGGGGGCAGAGTGAATGGGGTCTACATGGCTGATTTGCCAACTGGGTTTAAACCACAGCAGAAAAAAAACAGAAGATGTACCTTGCAGTGTTCTGATAGTTGCTGCCCCTGGGAAAATCAGAGTAATGCATAACTTCAGCTGGTTACAGTTTGCAACGGTGTTCAGCAGTGCTTTTAGTGTTTGTGGGTTTAAGTGTACAAAGCTTATTTTCCCTGTGATGAAGACATTTGTGAAGTGCTTGGGATTTTGGGGTTTGTTGGGTTTTTTTTTGGAAGCATCAGTGTTCTGCAATTAAAGTTAACATAGGAACTTATATTTATCTAATGTATAGTGTAAAGCATAAAACTTCTATGCAGGCAACACTGATGTAATATCTACCTTGTGCAGGTGGCAAGTGCTCTATATTCCCAGTGTGATAGGGATTTGTGCGATGTTTAGATCAGTTTAACACGGATAGGGAGATGCCACAAACTGCAGCAGGGGACAGTTTGCAATTGAGCATTTAGGTTAGGTCCTCCTACAATATGCAGGACATATAAATCAGCTGGGCAGGCAGGAGAACTTGCATCTGTATAGGAGGGTAGGCACATTGCTATGTGCTGCTTGCATTGGTTCCAGACATTGTTCCCTGTACCTTCCCAAAAAAACAAATGAAGCTGAAACCTCTTTTTTCTCACCCTCTTTAAGCTGCCCCTTCAGCTACCCTTTTGTTGAACAACGCAGTTGTTCAACCAAAATTGACAGAAGAGTGCAGATTTCTGGATCACTACTTTGTTTCCATGCTGGGTACCTGCCCAGTGTACTTTGCTCAGACTCTGAGGGCAGCCTTATGCTGCTTGGCAGAAAGTCAGCATACGTTTTTGTAGTAGACCTTGCCTGAAAGAAGTCAGATCTGGGACACTGTGAGGGTGAAACTGAAGGACATTAGGAAGACCTGTGAGTCACTGGGCAGAAGGCATCAAAGCAAGCCTCTCCTGATAAATATTGTGGGATTGGTAAGTACATAATGGTACACAACAGGGAAGCGTTGGGATTTGCACATAAAAGATAGGCCTAGGGCAGATCCTAGAGTGCTGAATCATTTCCCCATGTTGGTACAGCGCTATATTGATCCCGCTTTGTGGGAAACATGGGGTTCCTTCCCATTTTCTGACTGTGACTTTGTGATAGAGAATGGGTCAAGAAGAGAACAGTCTCATGTACTCCATTCATTCTGGATTTCTGACCCTAATTTCTGACAGTCCCATATACTTCCTGTGTCTCTGAGGAATATTGCTTTGTCTCTGATTATCTAAATTCCCTTAATAGTTCTATATTCACACAGACCGTTTATTTACGTAGCCTGTTTTAAGGAGTAGGACATTAAATACTAGGGCTTTATGGCTTCTCTGTGCAGGTGTGTGTGTATTCCCTATCTGTAGTCTCTTTCTGTTGTGGCAGTGCAAATGATTGCAGAAAATGAACCATTTGTCTTAGCACTGTGGACTCAGGTTTCCTACATCCTGGGGCAATGCCTTGCTGCAGGATAGCTTTTCACTGCCCTGGAGGCTGTTTAACATCATGTCTCCAAAGACAGCTATTGAGACTGAGGTCAGTGATTTTCTGATAATGTGTGTGAGCTGTGGAGCTCATCACTTCCATGAGTGATTCTGTAATTCTCCATAGTCTGTAAATGCCTTTATGGATTATGGGGGAAAGGCAATCCAGGAGTTTTCAGTGAGCTCTTGACCTGGAATCCAAACCAGAAGTCAGTGAGAATCACTTGAGCAAAGTATGGCTGAGGAGCAGTGTTTTATTGCTGACTTATTTAGAAGATGCATGGAGTGGAAGAGTGTTTCTCTCTCCCTTCTGAAGAAAGCCAGTTGTGAGGATAGTGGGATAGGAGAGAAGTCCAAGATTCTGCTCCGAAGTGGGACGAATAAATCCTGAGTTAGATCTCCTGCAACTTTTGAGTGCCTAAGTCCCTGTGTTAATGTATTCTAAACAATACTTTCTTCATCTCTTCATGAAAATTTTCATATCTTTCTGTTCAATGTTAGGTTGAAATCATGGAGTGTGTTGCAGTATCTCATTGTTGATCAGCTCTGCCAGTACTAAGGAGCTTTGGCTGCAAAATGTTCTTTGACATGGATGTTTAGGTTCTGTGCTTCAAATTGGCTCTTACAAAGCTGAGAATAGAGCTTGACTGAGGG
This sequence comes from Forpus xanthops, assembly GCA_032466535.1. Classification (NCBI taxonomy): domain Eukaryota; kingdom Metazoa; phylum Chordata; class Aves; order Psittaciformes; family Psittacidae; genus Forpus; species Forpus xanthops. The sequence continues at coordinate 87,013 of JASSUY010029442.1, forward strand.
TTTACTGCTAAATTATTTCTTTACCAAAATAATGCATCTTCTGAGGGATCAGAACAGTTCACAGGTGCAGACTGGATTTGGTAAATAGCTTTAGACCCCCACAACTAAAAAATAAAATCTTGCTAACTTTCAACACTTTCAAAAGTGTTCAGAAGTCTTAACCATTAAGTTTTATAGAAATTCCTAATGTGATTGCTCTGAAAGTTTTCAAAATATTTAAAGTTTTATATAATTGTTTCAGGATTAATGAAATGTTTGGTATGTTCCAAGCATATTTGCAGTCTGTTACTGTATATTTAGGTTTTGTTGTTGGAAAAATACAAGTGTTTTCAATTCAGATTGACCTACACTGCTACTACTTTTTATTGTCATCATCATCCAGGTTTGATAGTGACACAAAAGTACAATTTATGTGCACTTCTGCAAAGTTGGGATATTGCCTTAATTTCAAATATCCCTTCCAAATATGAAATAGATCAGGATTTTTAGCTTGTGCATGCTCTGATGCCTGTCTCCAAATGTGTGCTGGTTTGCAAGCTGTTGTGTAATTTAATGCTGCGTGAATGCATGCACTGAGCTCAGTGGGTACAGCACAGTGAATCAACATCAAGGCAAAGGAATGGAGGCGAAGCTTTTGCTCTCTTATGCACATTGAAGAGTTTCTCCTACCAGCAGACTTCTGGGAAATACAGCTCCATGTTTATGAAGACAGAATTATGCATTTTCTGCGCTTTTAGATGGGTAACATCACGAGAATGTACCTTTTGGCTTTTACTTTTGTGATACGCTTTCTGTAAAGCTCAGATCTTCTAACAAAGTTAGTTACTTGAAAGCACCCACTACTTTTCTCCCCATGAGGAATGAGCATGAACTTAATAGAAAAAAACAGAAAAACTGGCCTCCACCTCATCAACTGCTAATTACAGGTAAAGAGTCCAACTTAACGCAATTAGGGACACCAGAATATTGGAAAAGACACTCTCTGAAGCCTGAACTCTCACAGAGGAGACGTGCCACCCAGCAATAACCTTACACAAAGCACTAATGAAAAGTAAGAGGGAGAAAAGCCTTCTCTGTTTTTTTTTTTTTTTTTTAATATCCATCACTGCTGTGAAACACATTCTTGCAAAATCAGGCAGTGGAAGTAGAGAATGCCAGCTCAGTATTGTATACGAGGACCCCTCTTACTCACAGTACCCATTTTGCATAGCAGACTGGTATTTACCCACCCCAAAAGGGAATAAATTACTGTAGTTATGGTCAGAAATAGAGACAAAGAGAAAAATAAAAGAAACAAGGACTAGTAGGAGAAAAAGCAATTGTAAACATACCAAAGTGCCACAGCATCAGTCATGCTCTGCACAGCCATCACATTAAGAGACAGCAGAAACTGATGCTCGCAGAGCTCCACCAGCAGGTACTTAGTTTCCTTCAGTGCTCAGTCAAAGTTGCTCTTTTTTCAGCAAGAGGGCATTGTTCTCTTTTTTTATTTTGAGGAGTTTGGCTTTCTTTGGCTTTGTTTCATTTGGGCTTACGCTGTCTGCTGCCGGGAAGCCTGTGAAGCAGTAATGGCAGAAGGAAAAACTGATGTGTCTTCATCTGCCCAGTTGCTGAGAGAGAAAGTAAAGGAGTGCTAAGCAGTAGGTTTTGCTGCTTAAATGGCTGTTGTTCTATCAGCCAAACTTGGAGGTAGATAAGGTTGATAATGGAGTCTATCACCAGTGGAGCCAACTGCACCTTTCCACAGGAAGATTAATATAGTTAACGACTTTAACAGTGTTTGGAGAAGTCTGTGTGGGGAAGGTGGGCCTACTGTTTCTTGCCTGCAGAAGCATAATTTCTAACTATTAGAATAGTTAGGGTTGGAAAGGACTTTAAGATCATCAAGATCTCTTGCTTTCCCTTGTGGAGCACTTAAGTGCTGTTTTGTTCTTTCATGCCCTTAGGCTAAAGGATGGAGTGTTCCTAATGGTGGTTGATGTGGTAGCCCCCATTTATTGGGAGTAAAGGATGTCAGGTGGCATACAGCTTCAATTTAGATTGTTTTCATGTCTGATGTGAGTGGGATTGGGTCTCAAGTGAACTCTTTCCTCTCAGTCTCAAAGGCTTTGGGTTGTAATGTACCTTGAGATGTGTCCTATGAGCACTTGCACAGGGTGCATAATGAAATCAGAGGGAGCTGTATATTCAGGCTGCTTGCAAGATAAGATCACACTTAAATATAGATGCAGTAATCAGGTAGTAAACAAAAAGAAAAGGGCAGAAAGATAAGAATCTCCTGTTTGACTTTGTTGTCTTTTTCTCTTCCTAACAGGCCCCTTTCCAAAGATACCTTCCAAGTAACATTCTAGGACTGTTAAAAAGCATCTTCTGGAAGTACAGGGAAAACCCAACAGGGCCTGTCTTACCTGAACAGGCTGTACTGTAAGCTCAGAAAGCAGCCCGAGGCTCCCAGAATGTTGGTAGGATGACAAAATCATTTGCTTAGAAAGCTGTTTTTTCTCTTTCTGCCACTAAAACAAGTAACAGCACAAAAGCCTTTTTGAAATCTCCAACTAGGGAATGGGCACTATTTTTGATAGGACTTCTAATCTCTATGTCCTGGAAGGAAACTGCAGTTTCCATCAGATTTGCAATGAGGAAAAGAGTGGGATTTAGCAGAGCTGAACAGAAAACTGAAACTGATGGAGTACAGTGTTTTGGTTTGGGCATAGAGAAGATTAGGTCACATTTCTGCGCATTTCTTTATCAGTGCTGACTAATTCTGGCTCCTTCATTGTGTGCTTTACAGTTTTTGAGAGGTATATGGAAAATCTGCATTTTGCAGAAGTCACAGGCTGGTCAGCAGGAAATGCAGAATGCAGAAAAAGTGTAGTTCTTGGGCCTTCTGCTCAGTTACTACCCAAACCCTGGAAATCATTGTATGATCGAGAGCTGTTGATGAATGCCTCAATATGAGCACCTTCTATTTGCATTTCCATTTTGCCTCACAAATACAGTGATTTTAGAGTGAGTACACTGTTATTTATTGACATTAAACACTTCAACCTGCTATGAGATCTATACTTGCAGTGCATAAATGAAGGTAACTGTGCAGTATCCATGTTTAAAAGCTATGTGCTATTAAATAAGGAGGAGGTAAGGCCACAGAAGGGTTTAAAAGCATCAAGAAATTGGTTACACTCAAAACAAGTTTATCAGAAGATTCTGCACCTGTGAGTTAAGATCCAGTTTTATTGAATTACAAGGCTGGGCTTTAAATAACTGCGGTGTCATCAATTTTGTCTCTTCCACATGTACCTGTATGGTGTGTAGGAAAGACTAGGAGGAGCTGAAAATGCTGGAATTTTCTTTGCAAGTTTTACAACATGTATCATTTTCCAAGTTGCACACTTCAGCTGCAGTGCAAAGCAAATGGAAGTCTTTGACATTTCACCTTTCATTGTCTAGTGTTTATTTTGTATTTATTCCATGCCCCAAATGAAAATAGAACTCACAAGGAAATAAATTAGATTCATCAATTTTATCGGTGACTAAGATCAGCTTGAATCGCCATCTAGTGTATATTTAAAACACTGCATAATTGCAGAGACAAATCAAGGTCATAAAGTGTTCTCAAAACACTTTCTATAGCTAGTGGCATTTTATTTCTGTATGCAGGCAAAATCAAATCTAAAATCTGCAGGAATCAAGAGGTAGATATTCAGAAAAGGACTGGCAAGTGAAAGCTTAGAGATAAAAGATTCATTCAGCAGCTGGCCAAGTAGAGGGCAAAGATTATAATGAAAAAAACAGCACAAGATCTCTTTGCTAGAAATGGAGAAACATTTATTTTACAAATCACATGAAATAATGGGGAAAAATGAGGAGAGACACAAACAACCTATTTACTGAAGCTGGTTTGCATTAATTTGTCCAGCACCACAAAGTAGGCAGCATCCAATATGTGATTAATTTTAAATGTGTTTTCTTTCGTTTCAGATGACTGCTGCAGGTGTACATCTGATTTTTTAACCCACTGTCTAATAAAACATCATTTATCATGAGGACATTTATTAAATCATGGATTCCTCAGTGTTTGCGGATTCTTGGGTCACCTTGCAGGTTATTCCATGGATGCAACAGGCTTTTTACATCTCAGATTATTTCTTATTATGACTCTATAAACCAGTGTAAAAAGGAACTGCCAGAATATTTCAACTTTGCAAGTGATGTCTTAGATGAGTGGGCACGACTGGAAAAGGTAGTGTTTTTCTTTTTCTTCATAGTCATTGGAACAAATCTCAGATGATACAAATCAATTTTCCTAATGGATACTGGGTAGTATAAGCTGCAGAGTAGAACACGCTGCTTTATTTTCTTTGTCAGAAATATGGGTGTCACTTTAAGACATTAGTTGCTGGAGTGAGTTGGTTATCTGGAGTTATTTTGGATAGAAATGAAACATTTTAATTTTGTCTTCTGTTGCATTCTAGGTTGGAAGACAAACAGCAAATCCAGCTTTTTGGTGGGTAAATGATAAGGGAGAAGAGGTGAAGTGGAGCTTTGAAGAGTTGGGACTTCTTTCTAGGAAAGCAGCTAATATACTTTCTGAGGCATGTGGTTTGCAGAGAGGAGACAGAGTTATAGTAGTACTGCCTCGTGTTCCTGAATGGTGGCTACTGTATGTTGCCTGTATGCGAACAGGTGAGTAACTTTACTGATCTCTTGGATGCAGAAAAAATAAACAGAAGATATGAAAAATACACTAAATTAAATCTTTAAAAAAATGTAAGCAGGAATATGCTGCTGTCCCCTGTACAGTTCAGCTTTTGCATAGAGGGAGAATTGGCAGCACTCACACAGGAAACAAAGCAACACTGCACTAGGTGCTGAACAGACATGGTCCAGTATAAACACCTTCTTAGTTGAAGCCATTGAAGGTTGAATGGCTATAACCTAAGGCCAGGTTTGGCCAGATACATTATCAGTATGAACAGTTTTAATGCAGTAAGTTATATGACCAGGCTGGTTAAGAATTCAATACAATATTTGGTTTTGCTCTGCTATTACAGTTTTGCAAATTCTTGTCAGAATTTAACTCATTGCATTTTTAGAGCACTAACCGTCCATGATAGAACAATTTAGCATCAACAGAGACATGATCAAGTATTTTTGTCCCACTTATAAGCTCTGTGATTTTGGTGGGTTGTAAATGGGGTTAAGGCTCAGAGAAACCAATTCTATACAATCCAAAATTTTTTTTGGACTACGATGTGGGAGTAGCATTCAGTATCTCAGTGTCTCCATTTCTCAGTTGTAAAATTTGGTAGACATCTCTGAAGGTGCATGAAGATTGTAATCAGTATAGGTCAATTCAGTTGAAATCCTTGTGAAAAGGAAGCTATAGAAATGCACTAAAGCACATAGAATCATAGGATAGCTTGTGCTGGAAATGACCTGTAGATCATCTAGCTCCAACCCCCTGCCATAAGCAGGGACACCTCACCCTAAACCATGTCCCCCAAGGCTCTGTGCAACCTGGCCTTGAACACCACCAGGGATGGAGCATTCACCACTCCTCTGGGCACCCTTTGCCAGTGCCTCACCACTCTCTCTTCTTCCTTATATCCAACCTGACCTTCTCTTGTTTCAGTCTAAACCCATCACCCCTTGTCCTATTGCTCCAGTCCCTGATGAAGTCCCTTTGCTCTGACATAGCTGCTCCTCATTAAAGCAATAACCCACAGGGTCACCATCAGCTCTCCTGACCAGGGAGCTCCCTTCTCTACAGAGGAAAACACCCCACTGCAGCCAAGCAATGCAAGAGCAGATCCCTCACCCCTGCAAGCCCCTCTGCAGCATGGCTGCATGGCCCATTACTCCCAGTGACACAACCCCATGGGGTGCCTTGACACCCAATGCGAGGCCCTGTGCATGCAGCTCATTTGCATGGAAGGGATAAGGGGAACTCCCTGGAAACACATGGCCCAGGCATTAACCAAATCAACCTCTAATAATAAACCTCTCAAGCGATGCAGGGGCTCAGGGCTGAAGCTCCCAGTACCATGGCAGGAGCCGAGGGGGATTAGACACTGTCAGACATGAGTTACCCCATGGAGGGGCTGCATGGGGATGTAGGAGTAAGAGGACATGGTAGCATGTCCATAGTGCTGTCAGGGAGCAGGGGGTCCCCCAGCTCCAGCCACCACTGCTGAAGGCAGTGAGTGCCATGGGACTGGATGTGGAGCAGGTGCTTAATGCTTTGGCATTCAACCACTCAAAATGTGATTTAAGTCACATTGTAGTCAGTATCCAAACTTCAGTTTGTTCACATTACAAAATTAATCGAAGCTTGAGGGATTTGTTGACTGAGCAGTGTATGAAAGCAACCTGACTCAGTCTATCCCATATCAAGACATATTAATTCCTTATTGAAATGAATAATGGCTTTATTCCAGAAGTAAATATAATCCATATAGAATCATAGAATCATAGAATAGTTAGGGTTGGAAAGGACCTTAAGATCATCCAGTTCCAACCCCCCTGCCATG
>JASSUY010029442.1:93645-105332 GCA_032466535.1 Forpus xanthops
ACCACCAGCGATGGAGCATTCACAACTTCCCTGGGCAACCCATTCCAGTGCCTCACCACTCTTACAGTAAAGAATTTATTCCTCAGATCCAATCTAAACTTCCCCTGTTTAAGTTTGAACCCGTTATCCTTGTCCTCTCAGTACAGTTGTCTTCATATACTTAATAAAGGGGATGATAATACTTCCTTCCTGAGTTATAAATCATGAAGGAAATGCTCAAAACCACTCTAAATCTGCATCTTACTCATGATCTAGATACCTTTAATATGGATGACACAAAACTTAACATCACTGTTGCAGGGTTTGAAGGTCTTTTAGAGCCAGATAATCCCAGGTCATTTCTAGGCCACAAATTCACCCAAGCTCTGCCTTCAAACATGAATTATACCTGATTTCTGATTCTCAGAGAACAAGAAATAGTTCAGCTTTTCTATGTCTGGGGTCATGTCCTGTGAATGTAGTAAAGAGAAATGGTCAATTTTCTAAATTGCTTGTTGCTTTTTTCCAGGAATTGTCTTTATTTCAGGAACATCTCAATTAACATCCAAAGACATCTTTTACCGACTCCAGACTTCACAGGCCAAGTGTATCATTACCAATGACACCCTGGCACCTGCAGTGGAATCTGTCATACCTGACTGCCAGTTTCTGAAAAGCAAAGTAATTGTAGCCAAAGGAAACAGAGATGGGTGGCTGAACTTCAAAGAACTCTTTGCGTGAGTATCCAGCTGTTACACCGTCACCCCTGTGAGGTGAAAGAAGCTGTATCAGGTGACACTGTTGGATTTTTTAATTTATCTCCAGAATGCAAATGAAAAACATTTTTGCACCCCTCTGCCAACTTGCTGTAATCACTGCATTAAGTACAAAACCCCCCAACACACTTCTTGGGAGCTACATTCAGATGTTTCTGCTTCTTTCTATTCAGCAGCCTGCCAGTTTGTAAAAGCTCTTTGCTTCTACTGTGATCACAGGACAAGCCCTCAGAGTACTACTCTTGCAATTGTTTCACACTTGACTTCTAGAGCCCAGCCTAACGCCTCTTGAATTCAATGAGAAGATGCCCGTTGCCAGTTCTTAGAGCTCAGCTAACCTGGGATCAGTTATTTCTTCCCTTCTATATGTTGGTAGCCCAAACAATCTGAATTGTTCATCAGTCTCTTGAACATAAATGGTATAACACATGTCCAGGACCTGGCATGATAGACTGAATTTGACCCCCATTGACTTCATATTGTGAGACAATATGTGTTGAGATAGAAGTTGGTTTTGTTCTGTAACAAGTACCCTGAGTGCCCTTGCAAAATAGTTGTAAACAAAGTCCCTGGAATATGCTGTAGGTGTTCACATCTCGAAAGTTACAGCATACAGAGCACACTTATGACTAGAAAAACTTGCTCTCTAGCTCTTACTTGTGGTGTCTGATGCAACCCTTTATTTAATAAGATCAGACAGTCTAGGGCCATTTTCCTGTTTATTTCCTAAACCTTAAGAAGTACTGCTTTCTTTGTGAAAACCTACATGCAGTAACTGTCATATACTGTTTCTTCTGAAGGGTGGCATCTGCTGACCATAAATGTGTGAAGACAAGGAGTCAAGACCCAATGATCATTGGTTTTACTAGTGGAAGTACAGGCTTTCCAAAAATGGTGGTTCAGTCTCACAGCAGCTATGGCATTGGATTTGCAACCAGTGGCAGGTAAACCTTGCAATTGCTCCCAGTGTCCTGCTTAAGTGACATGGTTGCAGTTAAATTTAAAATGTGACTGTAAAAACTCTAGTAAATGTAGGCATTTTGTAAGTGTAAGTTCTTGCTTCTTCCTTACCTTTCCCCTCTCACAGTGAATCCTTATTATAAAAAGCTTCTTGAAGACTCAGTTGACTTCATCAAACACAGTATCCTGGCACTCAGAGGACTGACTGCAGAGTAGCAATAAGGGTAGCGGCCTTGTAGCAAAACCAGATAAAGTGCTTTAGTATTGTGTAAACCTTCCTTGAGAATGAAAGCAGCCTTGGGCCATAGCTTTATACCTTAAAAGGTACAGTTTAGTCGGGATCTGTGATTTGGTACTGATTTGCTTTCATTTAACGTCTTATGTTTATGCTTTGAAGGTGTGAGAAGTTTTATTATGATTTAAATTTTAAGGATACATTTCCCAAGGAACACTGAGGTGGAAGTTGATGGTATAAAATCCATAGAAGTAATATGATTAGTTTTGTAGAGAAATAAGATGTGATTTAGTTCATGTCACTAATCCACAAGGTGGGGGAGACCTACTCCAAATGATCTGTTTGTTTTTTCATCTAGATACAGATTGTGCAACTCAAGCCAAGGATGTTCTCCACTGTTCAGGAGAAAACCAAATGCTGGAAGTGTTAAACAGGAGGGAGTGATGGGAAATAAGAGAGTGTTTAAGATACTTCGACTCTTAGAAACTTTCTAAAGAGCCCTAGTTGCTGATGTCACATCTTCTAATGGGAGCCTCTTGCACTTTAATTATGCTGTGACCTGTGCCTGTGCCTTTCACACTCTATGAAACATTTTTTTTCTTTCTGTTTTATCATCAGGTACTGGATGAACTTGACTCCTTCAGATATAATGTGGAATACTTCTGATACTGGCTGGGTAAAATCATCTTGGAGCAGTGTTTTTGCACCATGGATCTGTGGATCATGTGTCTTTGTACACAATATGCCACAGTTTAAACCTGAAGTTGTTGCAGAAGTAAGTGTAACATTTATAACTGAGTTTTATTTCCGTTTTGCATAACAGGAGCAAAGCCCATACAGAGCATGTGTACCCACTGCTGTGTAGCAGAAGGGATAATATTCCCTCATCCCAAGCAATCGTCCCTCCCTTTGGTGTCCAGAAACCTAGAGAAACAAGTGTTTTCCATCCTGGTTAGGCCATGTGACATGCCTACAGTGTAGTGGAGATGTGATGAAAGATGCAGGATAAAAAGAAATCAAGATCACTGCTGTCTTGTCCCATGTTTAGCCAAAGCTCACTTAAGGTACAGACTTCAGCTGCTTTGAGTTCAGGATGAGCATGATCCAGTGATCAGAGTATGGCATAGATGTGAATCAGGGCCTTCTTATCCTGATTTTCAGTGAGTTGCCAAAATGCCTGTTCCTCCTCTCTGCCATTTCACAAAACCAGTCAGCTGGCCTATTTGCCCAGCATTGATCTCTTGTGTAGAGAGGAGCCCCAGACCTCCCAAGAATAAAATTGGAAAAGCTTTGGTCTAGTTCACTGTTGTCACTTAGTCTTGAGCATAGGACACAGTTGCCTGGGAAGCAGAAAATGATCTTAACTGGAACTATGACTCTCAGGGGATGTTCATTTACATGAGAATAATATTTCTGACAGCAGTGGGACTGACAGGTACAACCACTCCACAGTCAGGATTCATAGTCACTAATGCATAGGTGTTCTCTGTGTCGAGTGTATGTTGCATTTTTATAGTTTTCATTTTGCAGACATTTGAGCACATAACTTACGTTAATCACTTTCACACTTGCAGGGTCAGACCCCACATTGCACTCTCTTTTCAACAAAATAACTTTCCATGTTTCCTAGACTCTCTCAAGATACCCCATCACTACCTTTTGCACTGTTCCCACTGCCTACGGCATGCTGGTCCAACATGATCTGAGCAGGTAAATCTGAGCATCTGTGCATTCCAGGGGTAGCAGAGAGAGGCTGGGATACAGTGCTGTGACAGCTCTGGCTGTTTAGTTCCTTATTTTGCTTAATATTTTTTTTTTTCAATTAAAAGAAATATAATTGAAATTGCTCTAGAAAATTCTCAGTGTCTTATTTGATCTACGCTGTTGGCATGCAACTTGGCTTTCCACAAATATCTGATGTGCTTGCTCAGACTTCTCCTTGTCAGCACTTCCAAGAAAACATCTTTCCTCCCTCTTCTTCCAGAAAAAAAAAAAAAAAAAAAAAAAACAAACCAAAAATAATTCTGTAGGCTTAAATTATAGGTTTAAACTAACAACACTTCATGTGGCTTTAAACTGACATAATACAGCAAACTGTTCTAACTTGCTAACACAGAGAGAAGCATCATGGGACTGATAACAGCAAAGGAGACCCAAGGATGCTAGCCTTCAAGATAGCAAAGTGGTGCCCAATGTAGGGAGAGACTGGAACAGAACAGAACAAGAAGCAAGGACATACAAACTGCTAACTCAGCACTAGGGCCTTGTGAGCATGTGCAAACACTGAAGTCATCCAATAAACACACTGAGGAAGACTATCAGTGACCACCAGAGACCCCCACTCAGCAAGAAAGCGCATGTATAATTAGAATGCAAATATTATAATTAGTTCATGGAAATATCGTGAATATGTAAACATTTCCCCCTGTAATAAATCTTCATTAGCATTATGAATATGTAACTGCTGCCAACAAGTAATGGGCATGCTTATGTTTGCAAAACTATTCACATGTGCGCCCAGCACTGCAATAAAGAATGGCTGCTTGCTGAAACTCCAAATCGAGTCTTAGAGAGTTTCTCTGACCAACTTTTATGGTAACACTTCCAGTGACACATTGTCCTCAGTGGTAACATGAGCAATCTCAGAGTTGAATCCAGATTTGTTTAGCAGGATTATTATTATAATTTTCAAAGTAGCTTTTAAAGTTTTAGGCATACTAGCTCTGAAAGTTGAGGGAGGCTGTTCAGTTAAGACCATTCACTGCTCTTTTCAGGAGTTTAAAGAAATAAATGTTTAATTTGCTATTTCTCTCAAGGTATAAGTTCATGAGTCTGAAACACTGTGTAACTGGAGGGGAACCGCTCAATCCTGAAGTGATGGCGAAGTGGAAAATACAGACGGGGGTGGATATCCATGAAGGTTATGGCCAGACAGAAACCGTATGTTTGCATTAATTCTTGCAGTATGCCTTTTCAAAGGTAACAATACCAGAGGCACATTGTGTTTGCTAAATCAATGGAAAAGGTGAGAATCATTTAAATGAATTATAGGCAATATAAAATTATGCTTATATAGTTCCAAAATCAACTAGCAGCATGTTTTAATGTTTATAGAAAGTACTGTGACTGTGGAGTTCAGCCCCCTGCAAAAGCTGGGCCAGAGATTATCTCAGATCAAATAACTAGTAGATCCCTTCCATCATCTTTACTTAAAAGGCAGAACTAAAAAGAAATAAAATAATTTGCTTTGGGTATCAATTTAGCCTGAGATTTTAATGAAAAATATTAAATCAGTTCACATCCAGACTTCTCTGCAAGTGAACATTAACAAAACTATTTAGAGTCAGATTTCTGGCATTCTTTCTCTCCTCTTACCCTTGGTATGGTCCCAAATCAGTTGTCCCATTAGAGAATTAATATCTGTAATAATTTCACATCTACTGTCATGCAAAATCAAGCGTTTGCAGAATAACCCACTGGCTCAGACTGAACACATTCTACAAGGCTGAACTGGAATGCCTCTCACCCTCTCTGATGTGCTTGAGAACCACAGTTTGTTAACCCTTATTCAGCCCTTGTCACAGCAAAGTCATGAAGAGGTGTCATGCCTAATGCAAACAATAATAAAGTCTACAAAATATTGCACAAATTAAAAATAAAATCTATTTGCAGGTGACAATTTGTGCCAATATGAAAGGAACGAAAATTAAACCTGGCTCTTTGGGAAAACCTGTTCCCCCTTATGATGTGCAGGTATGTTGATACATATCATCTGAGCTCAGCTGCAGTTGTGGGTACAAGAGTAAGAGAATGCTGTCTGTGTCCATCCTCTGTCCTGCACTGTGCTATAGCAGATATTTCATTGAGTTAATCAAAGCAGTAATGATGTGTTCTCTCTGCAGATCATAGATGACAATGGGGCTATTCTGCCTGCAGGAGAAGAAGGCAACATTGCTGTCCGAGTTAAACCAACACGACCATTCTGCATCTTCTCTGAGTACTTGGTAAGTCTGAATTGGTCTGTCTGTGCCTTCCAAGAAGCTCAAGAGAGATCCAGGGCAAAGTTTTGACTTACTCAAGAAGCAGAATTTCAACTAGGACCTTCACAAAGTCTCCCTAGGCTGCTTGAGGACTTTGAGCCTGACCAGTACATTGTTCTGATAATCCTGGCACAGCCTGACTGGCAGAGTATACCTTCAAGATGCAACATAAAGCAAGGGCTACCTTGTTCCAGACCTGTACCTGGCAGTTGGCACAAGCTTAGGATTCAGTGCATCACTCCCTTCCATTCTGCTCCAGTCCTTAGCTAAGGATTAATGAAGAAAGCCCATAAAGGCTACTGTAATACATCAAAAGTTCAGGAAGGCTTTCCAAAGAGCACAAGTATCTTACATCCTCATACCACTATCAGAGGTATCCATGGATTTCTCACTTACATCTTTAAAAGTTACCAGCATGCACATGTATCTGGTGTCAGAGAAACCCTTTGTACAGTAATGATCCCGTGGATTTGTGGTAGTGGCATATGTAATCTAACACCACTATTAAAATGGGAATGCTCTGCTCCCTGAAAGTAGAACAGGTTTAACAAAATTCAGAAAAATTACCATCTTGGTTCAGGTCAAAGGTCCATCTAGTATTCAGTTTGCGGTGGTGAGGAGTTGTATAGTACATTCTGAGAAAACACTAGAATAGGGCACATACAAAGATACTCTTCACTGCATTTGAACTATCATGTTGTGTATGCTTTGGGGAACCTGTCTGTGTTTTTAAACCTCCTCTGAAACCCCATAATATTTTGATATTTTTAGCATCCTCAAACAACAACTGGCACAGAGTAATTACCAGGTGATAAGAAGCTTCTTTTGGTTCAGTAGTATTATTTTAACTTTTCATTTTGTCTTCTGTTGTTGAGGTGTTTTTCCTGTGTAATCTACACCCAATTGATCAGTTTAGATAGTGAAGTTTTTCCTGCAGGTCGCCTCATTTGTGTTTTGGTCTTGAAGGTTGGGGGTAAACGGCTTCCACTGACAGGAGGTTATTGTGGCAACCCCCTGCAGGGATAAATCATTTCTCTGAAGATAGTGGGTTATTCAGTTTAGTAGTTTGCTGTGATAGATGAGCATTTTGATTTAACACAGCCTTTTTTCCATAGAACATGGAACCATATCTGCACAAGTGTTTTCCACCTCTCACAAGTTTCCACCACAAAATTGCTGGTTTTCTTAATTGAAGACATAAAATAATACTTACGTTGTGAGCAACTTAAAAATTGTCTTGATCATTTTTAGCATCACTGGGAATAAATGCATTAAATTTTATTACATATATTACCTTTCACTAACAATCAGATACATTTTTTTACATGTTTGATTGTTGTCAGTATAATCCAGAGAAAACTGCTGCCTCTGTGCGTGGAAATTTTTATGTCACTGGGGACAGAGGGATTATGTGTGAAGAAGGATATGTCTGGTTTGTTGGAAGAGCCGATGATATAATTAATTCTTCTGGGTAAGTCAGTTGCTATTAGCAGTGCTCATTTGCCAATTAGTAGTCCATCTGAAACACCAATTGGGTGGCTGCCTTGCTGCAGCTGTCATATCTGCATTTTCTCCTAGGTATCGCATTGGCCCATTTGAAGTTGAAAGTGCATTGATGCAGCACCCTGCAGTCTCAGAGGTAGCTGTTGTCAGCAGTCCTGATCCAGTTCGAGGGGAGGTAAATAGAAAAAAGTATAAATAGAAAGGAATGCATTTTATTCTGAGCATCAAGTTCCTTGTATGTACTAGGCTGCTTTGAAATGAAGATATTGCTGATTTATAAGATTAAAATCAGTAAAAAAAAACTTTAAACCCATACCTTGACAAATCTTAGAATTTCATAATTATTTCCTTGTTTGCAAGGTTTTATTTGGGGAAAGAAAAGTTTGGCTCTTAAGACTTATTTCAGCATCTTGTCTAAGAACTAGGATTCAGATTATTTCTCCTTTTGTCACTGCGCACCTGGTGGCAAAGTTGAAAATATAGAAACTTTGAGCTCCAAGGTGAGATTTTTAGCTGGTTACTTTTTTTGTTGTTCTACAACTTTTTGAAAGTTTAGTAGTATATAAAGTGGAAAAAATAGCTACAGAATATTTCCTTCATAATATTGCATTCTGTACTAAACAGCCAATGAAAAGAGAAATTAGAGAAAAAGCTCAAATTTTTGCATTTTGAATTTTGGTACTCAGTTCTGGTATGAAATATATCCCTTTATTCCCATGTCTGGAAGGTAATGGAGTCCCTTAACTTTTGTGGCACAGGTAGTCAAAGCCTTCATTGTTTTAGCTCCTGCTTACGTGTCACATGATCCAGAAAAATTAACTCATGAGCTTCAGCAATATGTCAGGAAGGTGACTGCACCTTACAAGTATCCAAGGAAGGTAAGTACACCACGGAAAGACTGGTCTTCAAATGGCATCAAGCACTGGACAGTGTTTGTCCTGCTTTGGCTTCTTTTCAGCTGCATTCTGACAAACACCCCAACTGTAGTTAAATAAAATTAAAACAAATTACAGGGTCTGTTACAGCTGTGGCCTTGGGTTCACTATATGTGCTGGAAAGAACCCATAGGGAGGAAATGGTAGTGTAACTTGCTTTATCAGAGTCCAGTCTTCCTTTCATAAAATACTGAGGTTTTCATAGCAAGTCAAGGGCAAGGCATTCAGCTCTTACCTCCTTGGAGCTCTGTTCAGACTCTCACCCAAAACAAAGTGGAAATTCCTACTGGCATCAGATGAGTTGGAATCCATCCCTTATAACCAGAAAAAAAGCATCAGTAACTCCCTGTCCTGACAGCTGAAGCACTCTTCTCTTCAGGACTGCAAATACTGCCTATGCAGTCAGCTAAGATGTGTGGTAAGGAGTTTCATCATCCCAGCCCCAACCTGTGCAGTTTCCTATCTTTTTACTCCAGCCATAATTAAAGTGTCCCTTCCTTTCACCCAGGAGTTTAATCAGAATGTTATTTCACTAAAAGTGAGCATTTTTGCCTTTCAGGTGGAATTTGTTCAGGATCTGCCAAAGACGACTACTGGGAAAATCAAAAGAAAGGTTCTAAGGAACAAAGAGTGGGGAAGAGTTTAATTTGATCTGGAAACTGAGGAGAGAAGATTCGCATAATCTGTACCAGCCATAGCACATCACACTTGGCATGTGGTCATGACCCAGAGCACTAGGATAACTTAGGAAAAAAACAAGCCACAGAAAGAAAAAGGGGAAAGTAACACTCACATGGCTTGAGGATCCCATCGGCCTACAGATTTTCAGAAGGCAGAAGGTGCAAGTAATTAAGAATAAGGAATAAGAGAGAAAAGGGTGATTACAAAGGTTTAAATATTTTACTGGAATTAGTATGAACAGTTTCCTTAAAACAAGTGTAATGACAACATTTTAATAATGTTTACAAATAAATGACAATTAATGAAAATTATCTTTCTCCTTTAGTGGGTATCAGCAGTGAAGTGATATTCTCTCTTCAAAACCTATCACTGTAACATTCCCATTTTCTCTCTGTCGGGAAGAAGAAAGACGTTCTTTAACACTTTCCTCTTCATGAATTTGTGATCTACTTAAGTGGTTAAAGTGGGGGGAAAAAAGAAGATACAAAGTACTTTAGGTAAAGGTGCAATTTACGCACGATTGACAGCAGTGTAAATGATTATCTGAAGAAGGTTGCTCCACAGGAAGTATCATGCTGCCTGGTCTGTTTTGTGCGACGTCCTGTTCTCATTGCTGTGATAGAAGCAAGTGAAAGAGTAGAAAGGGTTTCACTCCAAATCCTTTTTGGCAGAACGTCACGTTTGTCACATTTAGACAAAAGCTAATCTTTACAGTGCCTTGTTTGGGAAATATATCTCCTGAAAGCAGAATGAACTGAATGAAGAGGATCTACCCAACAGCTCTCCATCTATGCTGTCCACAGCAAACAGGTCAGGAAAATATTTGTTTTAATTCCTAGTGTTGCTCATGGTTGAGAAGCAGCAGATGGTACTAAATTAGGAAAAATAATATCTGATTCTTGCAGCAGTTCAGAGGTCTTTGCCATTACCGGGTCCTTTCCTCATTTTTTTTACTTCATTTTTACCTACACGCTTGCAGGTGAAAAAGTGCTAAAAACTGAAGGCTGTCACAGCAAAACTGTGATGACATTTTTGTAGACCACTAGGGAATCCTGGATTTAAAATGCTTAGCATTCTACCAGTCCTGAATACCATTTCCGGTCTTGAATACTGTTCCTGAATGTTCTTTCTCTCCTATTTTCTTCACAGGCTGTTGTGTAAATTTTGTCATTGCAATGCTCTTGAATCTGCAGATTAGAGCTAAACCATAGAATCAGAACAGACTAAGAAATGAGAAATATCTGTGTTATTAAAAATAATAATCAGAGTTATTAGGTTCTTCTGTTAAGGGAATTGAAGTGGATCCATTGGTTTTTAGCAGTAACAGTGGAGGTCATGACCTCAAAGAAGGTTACATTTAACAAAAATCTTGCCTATTTTTACTGGCAGTTGTTTCCTCCTGTAAGAGGTAAAAAACCTGAATAAAAATGAATGTATATCCTAAAATATGATATAAACCCCCTGAATTAATGTCCATTTTCTATAGATGTAATTAGGGAATATTTAAAATACCTTTGTTCACCAGTAAAATCCCTTTAGATTATTTTTTTCTACCAGGTGCTATTAATAGAGATTTGATTTAAAAGCTCTATGTAAAATGTAAGTACTATCTAAATAAGTTTCTGCTCTATAATCATCATTCTAAAGTGGGTGACACTTAGGGACACAATACTTAGTTTTATATCCATATCCTGTGCTTGTTTCTCAGGAGCAAATTATACTTTACAGATTTATTTACAGCTGGTCAGTATTTCTCTACTCCAGCCTCAATGTAGCATGAAGATCACTGTGAAGTACTGTTGATTTAACAACATATCAGTTCTGGGGGAAAAATTATGCTGTCAGATATCACTGAAAAGATTAAGTTGTTCAAGTTCTAGGTATTTGAGTTCATTTACCTGGTGGGCAGATTAAATATTATTGTAAAAGCTTTTGCTAAAGAATACGGAGCTGTTAAATAATTTACTTTTTCTCAGGGGATAAAATTTGACCAAAACTGAGATCCAGGCATCACAGATGTAATGATAAGTGGTTACAGTTGAAGACACAGGACAAAAGGTAAATAAATGCAAAAAAAAACTTTAAACCTTGAGAAAAAGGGCAAAACTTTGCAGTTTGTTCAGCCTACAGAACTTTCCATGGGGAAAAGAACTTAGCTGAGAGTTTACCTATAATTTGGTTCCTAGTTTGTGAATAGCTTCATCCTTTATAAGAACAGAAAATTAACCTGTATTTCAACAGTAACTCACTTTAACCTTAGTAACTTGTGTCTGTGGTTAAAAAAGGGATAGACCCAGGTTTCAGAATCATCAAGTGGCTCCTGCTCTGACTGCAGGCTCTCCCAAACATGTTTGATAATCTTCATGTGCTTCTTGATAGCTTTGAAATGTTTGGACTTGAGCACAGTTCTGAAGCAATCTTCTAGACTGCTGAAAATGATAGCAGTAATATAAAAAGAAAGAAAGAAAAGTGCAATGGTGTCGTAGTTTGAGGCCCCTCAAACAGTTCTGCGCACCCACCCCCCCCCCCCCTTTCTTCCCCAGTCCCGGGGAAATGGGAAGGAGAATCAAAAGAATGC
>JASSUY010029443.1:0-81085 GCA_032466535.1 Forpus xanthops
GGATGGGGCAGCCACAGCTTCTCTGGGCACTCTGTGCCAGCGCCTCAGCACCCTCACAGGGAAGAACTTCTGCCTAATGCCTAATCTAAACCTCTGTCAGTTTAAAGCTATTCCCCCTTGTCCTGCGTCTACCTGCCCTTGTATAAAGTCCTCCAGATTTCTTGTAGCTCCCATTAGGTATTGAAAGGCTGTTACAAGGTTTCCCCTGAGTCTTCTCCTATTTGAAGGAAAGACAGCAAGAAGTCGATTTGAAGGTAACAGAGAGAAGTCAATCTCATTTTAGCTATAGCGTAACAAAAGACATTCTGGGAACTACCCAGGTCAGTCTCCCTTGGGCATAAGTTACAGAAGTCCAGACCAGATGCCCTGCAACTCAACGTGCTACAGAGTCTCACAGCACAGACA
The DNA here is from genome assembly GCA_032466535.1 of Forpus xanthops. Classification (NCBI taxonomy): domain Eukaryota; kingdom Metazoa; phylum Chordata; class Aves; order Psittaciformes; family Psittacidae; genus Forpus; species Forpus xanthops. The sequence goes on from JASSUY010029443.1 coordinate 406, forward strand.
GAAGAACACTTCTGTGCCTGTCTCTCCTTTAAAGAGAATATTTTCCATTCCTACTGCTACCAAGACTGTTATTTATTGAGAACACTACCAGCCCGCTCATGCTGTGTGCTAGAGGGGTTAAGAAAGCAAAGCAGCACAGGTGATAACCAGGCTTGGGGTGCTGCAGAGCCCCTGACAGCATCAGCCTGGAGCCAGCTACAACATTAGGCACAGCTGAACAAAGCCCCTTTGCTGTACACTGTGGGGAGCAGATTTGCCTCTGGGAGTGTGCTGAACGCTGCACCTTCCCAGGCAGTGATGTGAACTCTGAAAACACTTCCAGAGGAGGAATGGAGCAGATAAAAGGCTGATGAGAGCTGCATCCTTACACAAGCATGAAGGACAGATAGAGACAGCTTCAGCAGTGAGCAGACCCACAGAGGAGCAAAGGATGGTGGCGCCAGTGCGATTAAAGGCTTTTCAGCATGTTCTGCTTTGCACTTCACTCCTTCTCTCAAATGGATACCAGCAAGAGAGGAAGGCAGATAAAGAAGCCTTATTCTTGACAAAGGCTTCTGAGAGCTTGGCTTTGCAGCAGCTCAGGAGATGCGTGCCAGGCAGGAGTGGGATTTGTGCTCCCTGCAAGGAGGAGGCAATGGAGCAGTATGTTTTTAGACAGAAAGTATAAAAACAGAATTAAAATACAGCAGTGTTTGTACTTATCTGAGGCTATGGGCTATATCTTGCAGATTCAGGAAGGCAGCTTGGCTGAGTCCTTCTGAAGGCACCAAAGCCTATCTGGGAGCTAGGCCAGAAAACTGCACTTAGGAAAACACTGCTGGAAGATCACAATTCATCCATACAGGAGCAATTAGGATTTTCCAAGTAAAATAATGAAGTCCAGACAAGTATATATGGAAAACACACAGTGCTCTGATACCTTCTGGAGGAGGAAGGACATTGACAGGCTGGAGTGACACCACCAGAAGCTCACCAGGATAGGGCACCCACTTGCTGCACTGATGCAGTAGCCCACAGAGATGGAGGAATCTTCATCCTTGGGATACTAAGGAAGAGGATTTAAACTATAACCAAGCCTCCAAAACCACCATCTTCACCAACCCCTGACCTGGTGCTGCAGGCTGGTCACCAAAAATGACACTTTGGGTGCTGTACAGTAACTTTCATGTAACACTTCAAAAAGAGACAAGGCATGAAATTAACTCAGGTAAAACACCGGATCATTGTAGGTGAAAACAACACTGAAGACACACACACACACACACCCCGCTGTTATTATAAAGGGATTTTGTGTGGAAGAATCCTCTACAATAGCTTGCCCAAAGCAGAGTGTTTATTTTACCTGCTCAGCTCACTGCAGGGTGCTTCCTTCGCTCTCCTGCACAGACATGCCTCTGGAAGAGACCACTAAATATCTCTGATGTACCTGTAATGAGAGGATGTGTTGACAGGCAGAAGCAATTTCATTTCAGTCAGGTTTCATTTCTACATCCTCATCACCTGACCTTCGAGTGAAGCTTGGCTGTGGTGAGCACAGAACACATCTGTCATTGTGCTGGAGAAAAGGATGGGAAGTCAAAACCCAGAGCGTGTCCTTTTCAAAATGAGCTGTTTGCATTTTTTGCTCTGCATTTAATGAGCTTCTGATTAAAGAAGTTTTTCAGGGTTTCCCAAATGAGTTTTTTCCTCCAGCTTAAGTCAATTTGGTGTCTGCACCCTCAAGAAAAGCCCATGTGTTTAAGTCAGAAAATCTGCATTAATATTAATGCTGAACAGGAAAGGAATTTTGGAGCTGGACTATTTGACAGTGTTAAGAAATGCATTGACAGGTGTGCTTAACTCAAGAAATAACCCATTACTGTGACCATCCAGCAGTTTCAAAGGACAAAAAGAAGTGATGCTACTGGCTTTTTCCAGTGTGGGAAGGATGCAGCAAACATTAGGACCTGACGGATTGTCCCAGGGCTCCTCCACCCTAATTGTCACAGAGTTCCCTGGTGGCCTCCATTGAGTCATTTCTCCTGTCTGACCTAATTTTCTTGGCTGCAGAAGTGGGATAATCCTGATTCATGCAGGATTTCTAATGAGAAAAGGATTTATTTTATCTTACAAAACATGACTTCAAGATGCTGGTTGTAGTTAAAGGCTCAGTGTGCGTGGCAGCAGAGAAACATAGGATCATCGACTCACAGACTTGGGTTGGAAAGGAACGTAAAGCTCATCCAGTTCCAATCCCCTGCCATGGGCAGGGCCACCTTGCACTAGGCTGGGTTGCTCCAAGCCCCATCCAACCTCGATCTCTTGTATTAGGAGCTTGCTTTTTCCCAAGCGAGGGAAAGCAGTGCTTGCCTTTCAATGGTGAATAGCTCTTCTCATGAATTATTCTGTACTTTGACTCATACTTTACCTGCGTGTTCTGCTTTTCTAGAATCATTAACGTTTTCATGTCAAGTGAAACTCCACAGATCTCCACTGGGGGTCTCTGCTCTTCAGAGTTTTCAGTTTTTAACGCCTGCTCAATGCCGAGTTGGACTTGAGGTTTTTCGGTAGGAGGAAGCCCTGGTGGCCTTCCATGAAGCACATGAGGGCTGTAGATAAACCTGAGCTGGCCTCCTCAAGGGAGGTGCTGATTGACCATCCCAGTCAGACGTTTCACTGAGAGCACTGGAAAGCCTATTTTCCAGCACTGATAAATTTTCCCAAATAATATCCCACTGGATTATTTCCAGTAATCAAAACCAAGCTCTTTCACTCACATGCAGAAAATACTTGATAGCCATGAACATGATCCTTAAAGAATCAAAGGATAGTTGAGGTTGGAAAGGACTTGCTGAGATTACCTACTTCAGCACACCTGGTCAAGCACGGTCAGCCAGAGCAGGCTGTCCAGGTCTGTGTCCAGCTGGGTTGTGAATGTCTCTACAGATGGAAGGCTTCTGAGACCCACAGCATTGCTGCTGTAGTATGTTCATTGCAAAACTCCTGCTAACTGGACCAGCTCTGAGCAGGAGATGGGATTAATGCCCACTAAACATTCCTTCCAACCCAAGTAATTTTACAAGACCAAGACAGACGGGATCACAATTCTGGCAAGACGTCTTCTGCTTCAGAAGGGTGTTCACAGGTATAAGGAAACACTTGAAACACTGGATCAGTAGTGCTTCACAAGTAGCTGACCTGTTAAAGGACATGAGATCTGATGTAGAGAAACACTGGAGGAAAGGTACCAATGCACAAGATCTACCATTAAAACATGACTACAGATCGTCTGTGGCTTGGAAACCCAGTGCCAAAATATGAGAGAAGACAAAGTTTCTCCATTGCTGGCAATCTATTAGTCAAGTGAAGTAACACAGGACTTCGGTTTAACTTGAGGACCTCAAACTGCAAAGGTCAATGCTTACAAGTTACGAATCAGTAATTGAATATTGTTTGTGGAATATAAGTTTGGCCCTGTGAAATGTGTGCCCTATAATAACATGCTCACACACTGGTTTTCAGACAGTGAGGGCTATATGCCTTTAAACTTCTCTTAGAGCAGCGCTGTGTGCTGTCCATACATTACAGATTCCTATGGCACCATTCACTGCTAGCTTCCTTTTTCATTTTCCCCTCTCTGCTCCTTCTCAGCTCAGTTATAACTGAACAACATTTAATAGCAAGCAAGAAGCCTCAAGGAAAAGACAGGAAATCTGCCTTTAGAAAAGAAAAAAGGGAAAAATGTTAGAGCATCTAATGAGGTATAGAAATAAATAGGTCAGTATTGTACTGAATTGCATTGGAGCACCTAGGACATTGGTATCTGCCCAAGCTGATAGTCTTCTTCTTCGCATTCATGACCAGATAACAAAATGACATCAAGCATCACAGGACATTTGGATGCATCCATTAATAAGCATCTGGGACCTTTTTGAGGAGTAAGATAAGACTGAGCTGCCATATAACTGAAGGAATTATGTTACTACCATCAACTGTTGCTACTGGCACCAAACTGCACAAGAAAACGCGTTCAGTAGTCACTGCTTTCACTTTAGGAAGTCTGAAGGATGGGGTAAAAATCACATCAGAGCACTGCAAGCGGTACAAATATTTGTGTTTAAGTTCATTACTTAACATATAAGTTCTGGGATCAAACCAGAATGGAACTGGAAGAAACAGGAACTTTAATTCTTTCCCTCTGTCCTCATACTTCCCATCGTTTTTCTGGTTTTACAGCTAATACTTCCTCTTTTCTTATTGGTATTGGGAAAGAGAGAAAAAAGGAAAACATGAAGGGAATAAAGCAAAACTTAAACTCTACTCCTCTATTCTATAAAACGCTTGGGAACAAAACAACGCTTTGTGGCTTTAAACATCAATTTTCACCCAGCGAGGAACTGAATTCAATTTTCATCTGTTGAAAACTGAATTTCCTGGTTATCTTTCAAGCAGGTATAATGCTGTGCACTGAGGATTTCAATCAGACAGGAGCCAAAGAAGACAAGCAGCAGCTGCTGGAGTGTCTGCAAAGAGCTGCTGACCACCAAAGGGTCTCTGATGGCTCTCACCACACTTGGCTTTTAGCAACCCCATCTCTGGAACTCTCCTGAGTACAGTCCAGATCACAATAACCGAATTAGCACCTCCACTTCCTCAGCAGAATAAGCCCAAAATGTAAGGGAACCATTGGAAAGCTGATATAAGATGTAATGGTATGGAAGTGATTTAGTTTATACAATTAAAATGTGCCCCGTAAAGCTTCCGAGCCTCCTGGAGATCTGACTTCAGGATATAGTTTCCAGGAAAAACATCACTTTTCATTGCATGGTTGGTAGCCTCATGAATGCAGTGGTGATATTGCTCAGAAAATAAGCAGAACTTTAGGATCTGCTTCAAAGAGCTCTCAGGTAATTCTCTAATTGCACAGAGTTCAACCATGCTCTTAAGAGTTTTAAAAACATACATCTCCCTATGACAGGCATTTTGAACCACATGGCCAAGTCAAGCAACAACTGACAGACACAGAACTTCCACAAAGCTGGTGTCCCCTTTTCTGGTGGCCAGCCCTCCAGGAAGCTGCTCTGAGGTCTTCCCTTAAGGAGCCTTCTCTTCTCCAGGCTGAACCAGCCCAGCTCTGTCAGCCTGGCTCCAGAGCAGAGCTGCTCCAGCAATCAGAGCATCTCCGTGACCTCCTCTTGTGATGGGGGACCCAGAGCAACACAAAGTACTGCAGGTGGGGTCTCATGGGAGCAGAGTAGAGGGGCAGAATCCCCCTCTTTGACCTGCTGGTCACACTTCATTTGATGCAGTCCAGCATATGACTGGCATGGCTGCAGCATCCCAAGGGTTAATGCCATTTAGGAAGGGATGCAGTAAAAACCTTTGGAGGACTTAGCTTAATAATTATAGTGTAAAACCCAAGCTGGGTGACAGCCAGCAGTGCAGCTAGCGGACATGTCACTGCTGTCGCACGGGTCATCTATGGGCAAAATGTCTTTCTGTTTATGAATATGGTAAGATGAAGCCCAGGGCAGCCCTGAGGTCTTGACTGTTCCCTGACATTATAGCAGTGGGAAATAATAATAAATCACTACTTCTGAAGTGTTTTCTTGACCCACACTAGAGTCTCTGCTTTTAATGTTTATTCACTAACTGAGAAGAAGCACTGAACAGAGAAATCCTGCCTTAAAGAACAAAGAAAAGAGATTTTTGCAGTGGTTCTGGGTAGCTGGGAGTTTGCCTCTTTCAAACTTCATTTCTGGGGAAGATAGGGTGGGCTAACCTGGAAGGACAGAAATACTGTGACCCTCATCTCAAGAGCTGCTGGTGCTGATCTGGAGGTGGGAACAGCTTTTGAGCTGCCTCTGCATCCACCACTGGGGTCCAGTGGGACCCCCAGGTGTGTGGGTACCACAAACCAGTGCTGGGGGGACCGCCAGAAGGGTCATAGAATCATAGCATCAACTCAGTTGGAAAAGACCTTTACGATCATCCAGTCCACCCTTTACCCCAGCACTGCCAAGGCTACCACTAACCCATGGCACTGAGGCCCTCTTCTACACAGGTCTGAACACTTGCAGGGATGGTGACTCCAGCAGTGGCCTGGGCAGCCTCTTCCAATGCCTGAGCGCCCTCTTGGAGAAGAAATGGTTTCTAATCTCCAGCCTTAACCTGCCTTGAAGCAGCTTGAGTCTCTTTCCTCTTGTCCTGTCACTTGTTACTTGGTGGAAGAGACCCCCTCCTGGCTCCATTCTCCTTTCAGGCAGTTGTAGGGAGCGATAAGTTCCCCCCTGAGCCTTCTCTTCTCCAGACTGAACCCCCAGGTCCCTCAGCTGTTCCCCATCACACTGTTCTCCAGGCCCTGCACCAGCTCTTTTGCCCTTCTCTGGCCCCACTCCAGCACCTCAATGTCTCTCTTGTAGTGAGGACCCAGAACTGAGCACAGGATTCAAGGTGCAGCCCCACAGTGCCCAGAACAAGGGGATGATCACTGCCCTGGCCCTGCCGCCACACTGGTGCTGATACAGGCCATGACGCTGTTGGTTTCTTGGCTGCTCATCTTCAGCTGCCGCCAGCCAGCACTCCCAGGTCCTTTTCCAACCTCCATCTTTCCAGACACAATTCCCAACCCTGGAGCGCGGCACCAGCGGAAGCTCGAGCGGCGCCGTGCGCGGCCGACAGGTGGCGCCATTGTGCCGCGGGCGGCGCTGCGCGGGGCGGCACCGAGATACTCCCCCCCAACCCCGCCACCGGGAGCGGGCAGGGCCGGCACCGGCTCCGCATCCCATGGATGCAGCGATGCTTCCCTCTTCCCTCCTCCGAGAAGCACTCAGAATCAAGATCCGGTGAGGAGCAGCACGCTTTGTCCAGCTCTGAGGCTGATCCTCGCGGCCTGTGACAGCTCTGCTTTGGGATCCCCAACCCGGAACTGCACTTCCCCAAGTCCATCACTCTTCAGGCACGGTGAGGAGACTCCAAACGGGCACCACGGACCGGTGAACGTTGTAACACTCAAGGGCTACCAAAGGACGACCAAAGCAGTGTCTGTCATTGCTGACCTTAAGGCTGAGGAGCATGGCTGCTCCCCTCTGTCAGTACACCCAGGCACGAGGGGGTTTAAACTCATCCTTTGCAGAAGCAACATTCTGGGGTTTTCTCCTTATTGCAGCACAAAGGGCCATAAATCTTTCCTGTCCAGGACCATGTGGATCCAGGATGCTCAGGTGCCAGCTCAGGGCAGAGGTGGGGGGACTGCCCCGCCACGCTGCAGACAGGAGTAGGCCGTGCTCATCCCTCAAGCTGGCAAGGTGCTCACCAGCCTGGCCATGGCCACCCGTGCCACATGACCCACTGGTGGCAAGTCCAGCACTGCCACTGCTAAACCATGTCACGGAGTGCCTCATCTACACAGTGTGAGAACACTTCTAGGGATGGTGACTCCAGCACTGCCCTGGGCAGCCTGTTCCAATGCCTGAGCACCCTTTGGGGAAGCAATTGTTCCTAATACCCAATCTAAACCTCCCCTGGTGCATCCTGAAGCTGTTTCCACTTGTCCTACTGCTTGTTACTTGGGAGAAGAGACCAGCCACCTTGTCTCTCCATCCTCCTTTCAGGTAGCTGTAGAGAGGCATACTGGATGCTTGCATCCCTTCGTCCACTTCAAATAAAGCTCTGCGTGTTTGCACACATGCTGGGTGGGGTGCTCAGGGTGGTTTTGGGGTGCAGCTATCAGCAACTCTATCCCAAAAGTGCCTGGAGCTGGATTGTTGTGATAGCACAGTGCTACTGATCTGTGAGCTGGGACCTGCACGTTCACACAGAGGATGAACAAGAAAGACCAGTAAATCATGTGTGGGTCATGCTGACAGCCTGTCCCACACTCCCAGTATGTTCCCGGTTAGAGTGGGGAATAAACACGACACCCACCTGCAATACAACATCAGCACACATCCTGTGGGGACTCTTTATGTGGATCCACATTTAAAATAGAAACTAAAAAAAAAAAAGAAGATACGATTTCAAGAAGAGTTTTTGACATTGAGGTTTCAGTGGTGATCAGCAGCACCTCTACGCTGACCATGAAGGGAAAGGTCTTGCCACCAACCTCAGTGTCTGCTTCAGAGAATCACAGAAACCTGGAATGGTTTGAGTTGGAGGGGACCTTAAAGCTCATCCAGTTCCAACCCCCTGACACAGGCAGGGGCACCTTCCACTAGAGCAGGTTGCCCAAAGCCCCATCCAGCCTGGCCCTGAACACTGCCAGGGATGGGGCAGCCACAGCTTCTCTGGGCACCCTGTGCCAGCACCTCAGCATCCTCACAGGGGAGAGTTTATTCCTAATGTCTCATCTCAGTCTCCCCTCTGGCAGGTTAAAGCCATTCCCCCTTGTTCTGCCTCTACAGTCTCTTGTCCAAAGCTTCCCTCCATGTTTCTTGTAGCCCCTTAGGCACTGGAAGCTGTTCTAAGGTCTCCCTGGCATCTTCTCTTCCCCAGGCTGAACAAGCCTAGCTCTCTCAGCCTGTCTTCATAGGAGACATGCTGCTATGAAAGGGAAAGCAGCAAGAGAGCTGGCAGTGGGGAAGCTGTGGGCTGACATGAGAGCTTCCTCCTGACCCACCACTGGAGGTGACCTGAGAAAATGCTGCAACATTTACTTTTGCCAATGTTGGTCCTACATCTGCCGGGCTCTTCCCAATCTGCAAAGGCTGCAGCTGTAGCATGGAACACTGCTGTGCTCCATGCGCAGAGGATATTGCTGCAGACAGGGATGGATGCATTGATCTGCCTATCACCCTGAGAAATAGAAAGACTCTCCCAAAAATCCCTGTCCTCAATCAGAAACCCTCTCTCCAGCTCATTTGTCCCATCTCTGATGTGACTGAACTCCTGAAGAGACACAGTCCAACCAGGCAGCACACTGCTCCTGGCATGGCACATTTTACAGCAGAACAAGAGCTGGCTGTATGGGGCAGCGTTCCCACTTCTGTGCCTGTTTGAGTCCTTTCCCAGCCTTACTCAAACTGCCTGCCTTGTGACAGTACTGAGAGAGATAAATTTAAGAGCTGCAGCATGCCAAGCAGATACAGGGTTATTTCTACTCCACGGCTTCCCAATGCCATGCACACACCGCTTGAAGAAATCCATTTAAAAATGGCTGCTTCAAAATAAACTATATCCATCACTGGCCCTAAAGATGACACATGATGAAATGCTCTTACCAAAGAGATCCTCACATTTCAGCCCAGGCGAGCATCCAAGTGCACAGCAAAGCCAAGACAAACACAGCACTGCTCTCTCCTGGAAAGGAATGTGGTTTGAAAATCCCTGTTGTTGGCCTATCCCAGAAAGTGATTCATCCTCCCCACGGGATCTGGACTTGCCCCGACATGTTTCGCAATGCTGCCTGTCTTTATAACATCTTGGTTGCATGTGGTGGCTCCTCACTGGTTTCTCTGCTCGCCTTGGAGTGAGGAGGCAGCAGCTCATCCTCCTCACGATGATTTTCCTCTTGCAGCATCTCTTCTTGCTGGCCACAGACTTACTGCTCGCGACGACCCTTTCCTGCCTCTTCTATGCCTTCGTATGCATTTCTATCGCATCTTTGGCCTGCTTCATTATCCTCTTCTCCTTTGGCATTGTGGAGAGGAGAATCGATGTGAAAGGGAGAGCAATTTTAATTCTCGTGTCCAACAGCTCCATTGGGAGGATGTTTGCAAGGAACCTGGATAAAGCAGGTTTCAGGGTGTCTGCTGCACACTGGCCTCCTCAAGAGAAGGGGACAGCTACGGAAGAAGAGTGCTCCTCAAGCATTGAGGTAGCCCAGCTCCACATGACTGAAGATGAGTATCAGAAGACAATGAAAACCTTCATAGAAAGCCACTTATCCCTTAAAGGTAATTTTTAGGGCAAACTTAGGGATTTTGCCTATGGTAGATATCAAAATGCACAAGACTGTGAGGTGGCTGTAGTTCATCAGCAAATGCTTTAGAAAACAGGTTATAACACTCTAACTGCATTGCTATTCTTAGTGCAAACAAAAAGATGTTGCTTTTTCAGGGGAAAGAGCCTGCTTTGGTGGCTGTGCAGGGCCCCAGTAGACCCCCAGTCCCTGAAGGAAGGCAAGGTAGGCCAAGGAATGAGGGGGAGAAGGTCCCACCAAGGCACCTGGGGAGAAAACAGAGATGAACAAGGGGGAGCAGACACTTGGACAGTGACCCAAGAGGAAGAAATGTGTCTAATTTTAACTTCTGAATTAAAATACCTGAGCTCCTTCTTGCCTGCTGTGGGATTCCTAAGAGCAGTTAGGTTGGAATTTTGGCTGGCAGGTTGGGACAGGGTCCCTAAACCACACTGTGGGGACATGGAACTAAACACAACCTGCAGCTCACCTGGACAGCACAAGGCAAGGGATTTCTTAAAGGGGATGGCTGCAAGCACTGCTGCTGGGGAGTCTCTCCAGTGCTGAGATGAGGAGTGCCAATGGGCAGGCTGTTTTACACCCCAGCTGAATTAGCTCTGCTATTGAGGAGTCTCTGCCCTCACAGTCATAACTTTACACCTATTTGGAGTGACAGAATACTCAGCCTCAACCATCTGGGCTGTAACCTCACTGCCTGCAGGGCTGCAGGAACCCTGTCCTTCACTGTGAACCTACCTAAGGCATCTCTGAGCAGCAAAGCTCTCTCACTGCTTCACCATGCTGCCTCCTTCCTTCTCCAGCTTCTCCATCCCTCTCCTCCTTGCTCTTCTCTCTGTGGTTTCTCTGAGGCTCCCTTTGAGGTCTCCTCAGGGAAGCTTCTGATTGCTCCCACTGAGCTGAGATCTCTGAGAGCATCCACATCTCACAACGACAGATAACAAGCCCCTTGGCATTGCTGCCCAGCACTGAAGGTTTTTCTTTGTGCTCCCAGGATCTGCAGAGGAAGGACATTTTGGAAGTCAGAGCATGCTCCACAAAGCCTCCCCTACTGCAGACAGCCTTCAGAGAGGTGGTAGGGAACCCCAGCCAATACCTGCTGCTAGCTGTAGCTATTCAGGACCCCATGACACAGGTTATCTCACATTGCTTTTCTCCTCAGAAGCATCCAAAAGACCAGAAGTACCTGTGGTCAGATCCTGTGAGACTCTGCATGGCCCAGGATACTGCCCCTCCATTCACTAGCAGCCCAGAGGCTCCAGGAACGGATGCCCTGCACACTGACAGGGGGCTGCAGATCAAACACTCCATTGCCTCCATCAGCATTTAGGCTGATTTGCACTAGTAAAATTACTCTGGTAAAGACAAGACTTAAAACCTCACAAAGCTGTGAGCCAGCATATTCCTGCTCCAGAAATGAACAACGCAGACATTCTTAACTGACAGTGCTCTGTGGGAGCTGGTGATTTCCATGGGCCTTTGCTGTTATAATTAAATGAACATCTGTCCCAGTGATATCTGCTTTTTTTTTTTTCCTCTTGAATACCTTCATGACTGTGCTAGTTAAGGGTATCTTAATAGAATCATAGAATGGTTTGGGTTAGAAGGGAACTTAAAGCTCATCCAGTTCCAAGCCCCTGCCATGGGCAGGGACACTTTCCACTAGAGCAGGTTGCTCCAAGCCCTATCTAGCCTGGCCTGACAGGGTACTGTACTGTAGGATCCGTGAGGTTTTACATTTAGGATCTCCCGCATAGTACTCAAATTAGAGTTGGGGATATTGAAATGCATTTCCCAAGTGCTGACCCAGTTGCATGACAGATCAAAGCACTGTCTGTAGGTAGGGGGGAGAAAAAGAAACCTCACAGTTTTCTTGCCTTTCTCTGTTAACAGTTTCATGTGAGTGCTGGTATTTATTCTGCATGATTTGCAGTAATACTTTTGGTAAGGGTGAGCGTGATTACCTGCCACCAGCTAATTGATAATAGAATGATTTAAACCAAATCAATAGACCACACTGGTAGGTTCCCCATGTGCCACATGCAGTTTGGTCAGCAGGTTCTGGACAAGGAGAGAAGAGTTTGTGCTGTAGGAGCCTAAACAGAACACAATATAGGAACCAGACATTATACTACTTTCTCCATGTAGAATCTCTCTTACATACTTTATGTATATATGACTTTTTGTTTGCAAAGAAAGCCATTTTTGTGCTGTTTTTTATGAAGATTTTTAATAACTTGTCCCCTTAGCAAATTTTGTCCATTATATCTTTGTTACTATAAGTAAAAAGACACTGGTTTGATATAAACACAGCTTTTGAAATGCCTTTCCAAGTAACAGAGAGGAGTCAGAACTCCCTACTCATGGCTCCTTCTAGAATTAAAAAACTGATGTCAACTAAAATCATTACATTCTTTTTCTAGCAGAGGCCCAGAGGCTCGAATTTTCAGGTAGGCCAACCTCTTTGTTTTGTGCTGGCAGTGCAAATTAATAAGGTGCTATTATGTCTAAAGAGACTGTAATGCAAAGATACAGAGAAATGCAAGTCTGCCACCTTCCAAAGTCATAATATGCTTAACTTAGTTCATAAAAGCCTTGTGTTCTTCCAGCTTTTAACTTGTGGTGTGTTCAGATCAGTTTAAATGTTCTCTGTGACCAGGAGGTCAAAGAGATAGGAGGAAAAAAAGGAGAGAAGGACTCTTAATTGCTCACCTTGAGTAGCTGAGCTTGTATTATCAAACACTGCGCTAGCTCTTGGCACCGCGTCCAAGTGCTGCTTGAGAAACTGCTGCGTTGCTCTTTGGGCACATTGCCTGGAAATACTGGCAACTGCTTCAGGATTTTCAGGATTGACTGTAGGGAGGGTGGGGCAGGACAAGGAGACAAACCTGGAGATGGGCAAGGCCCAACAGACAGCATCCTGACCTGACTCGCGCAGGGTTCAGACAACCAGAGTGCTGGGCTGACTAAGTGCTGCCGGCTCCGCTGCCACAGTACCATGGGGTTCACCCCATCCCAGACACAGGTACAACAGACACAGGGCTAAGTGCAATCAGTGTGTACTGCACCGTGCCCAAAGACTGGCTGTCTCTGGCTTTGCCAAGAGCAGCAAGCCCCAACAAGCTGTCAAGTGACTCTGCCAGCCTGCACAGAGTTCAGTTTCCTGAATTAAACTGCCAGGACAAGCAGGATGTAGAAAGTGGATGTTTCACATCTAGTCTCAGCCTTTCTCATGATTCAGACATTATTCAAACTGTTTCTTCTTTGGCTGCACTCAAAACACTTCCAGTGCCTTGAGAGGTCCTGTCTTCTCCTTTTGGCGTCTTTAATGACCCTCAGGTCTTTCTGCACTGCAGGCTGAGCTCTGCCAAACTTCATAACATCTGTGGGTCTGTAGATCACTAGTGAAGTACACAGAGCAACCACAGTGGCAGAGAACTTGAGGGAACTGCCACCCTTTCCTTCCCTCACTCCAGGGACCAAAGCTGGCTTCCCACTTCCTTATCACTTCTCTCCCACTCCTCATTGCATTCATCAGTCATCCCAGTTGTTTCCACCTACTTTCTTTCCTTGTTTTTCTTCCATTCCTCTGTAATGCCTCAGGTTTCTGCAGGGGAGATGACACACTGGTGTGAGCAATGCCTCTGGCTGCACAGCACAACCTCTCACTGTTCATGCAGATGAAGTTGCTCACAAGAGTCCTGCTGATCTTCATAGGGTCAGGATTTAATTTCTTGTACCAGAATCTCAGCTAAGACATGACCACTGCTGCATTCTTTGGTATAACAACTTCCCTCTGTCCCTACCTGTTAAATAGGAAGGGCAATACCTTTTCCACAAGCACAGAAATAACTGATGCAAGTTAATAACATTAATTCCTGAATAATCTTAGGTCCCATAATTGGAAGACTCTTTCTCACCCAGCACTTCACCTTGGTGTTTCAAAGCAATGGGAAGTGCTTGTTTCTGAATCTCGTTCTCCAAAGGCCTGTGCAGACATCTAGACCAGCAGGAGATAACAGGCTGTCATCCTCAGCCATCTGTTCTCATACCCACAGAGCTGCAGCCAGATCTGCTGTCTTCTGAACTTAGTCCAAGCAAGATCATGCGGACCATTTGATCTATTTAAATAGGTAGGTTTAGTTAATCCAGCTGATCACTGTCTTCTATACATCATGGAACACTCATGCACACTCCTCATTGAAAAGAGCTGTGAGGGCAGCAACACTAGCAGTGGCAAGCAAAGCTAATCCTGGGCAGGGACGGGTGTCCAGAGCTGTGGTCGCTTGCTCAGGGCTGGGTACTGAGGTGCTGGCAGAACTATACAGAGCATTGAAGAATCAAGGCTTCTTCCAAGCAGCCCTGTGGCTTCTTGGACAGCTTCCACCTCTTCTAAAGGTCGAGCTGGTCTGGCAGTTCGGTTCTGCCTTTGGCAGCAGTGGGAGATCCTCTCCTGGTACTGACGCTTGCCTTGCACCTCCCCTTCAGCATCCACTTTGGTTAGTCACACAGTTTAGTCCATGGAGGCTCCCTTGTGACAGAGACCCAGAAAAACAAGATCCTTGTGGTGGGCCTGAACAGGAGACAGAGACATTTGAACTGCTCCCTTGTGTGAGGGGCATGCTGTAGACATTCTTTTGCTTCCTAAGGGTGTCAATGTAGTTGATCAAATTGGTTGATTAGAAAGTAGCACTTCCTCATTATGTTTTCCATGCTACATTTTCCTTAAGATGAGAGGCTAGCCCTTTCATCATTCCTAAACCTCACCACAGAGGGCAAGTTCATCTTGCCTTTGCAAAAGTATAGCTTAGTGCATGAGCAAGGAAGAGACACAATAACCTGCCATTCCCACTCACTTCAGAGACGGACTGGACAGATGGGATAATCACTGACTGCAGTAAACTACAAGGGAGCAGGAATTATGAATGAACAGAGGAAGCGAAATCATATACTCATGCAATTTTAAAGAGTGCTGCATTATTTAACTTCACCTAGCTACAATAACTGCAGGCCACCTTGGATAAATCAGGCCATTCTCCAGGCTGCAAATGACCATGCTTGGAGTTATGCATCAAATGATGAATTTCTGTAGCTATGCTTTTATGCCTTTAATATGGGTTATCCAGAAGTCTTAGATGAACTGACTTGTAGCTATATTGCCTTTCTGCCTCCTGGGGATTTATCAAAAGTAGAGAAGCACTTTGATACAGCAGCCATAAGGGCTATGAAACAACCCAGATCTTGTTCTGAAACTATAGGTTGGGAGAAGTTATTTTTTTAGGATAACGGCAAATACCCATTCAAAGCTTCTTTTGTTTTAAGCAAAGAACCTGTGAATCATCTGCAGTGGATGTGCTTTCTTCTGTCTCCACAAGCAGCTATGTGTCAACACCACTGGACTTTTGATGGGAGGGCAGTTTTCACTTCCCTGAAGTGCTTTTGCAAGTCTCTTATTTCATCAGACAATGTCTCTGCCGGGAGCCAAGCACCCTGGATGTACACACAAACCCACACGATCCAAGAGTTACACAATCCAGGAAGGCTGCAGCAACACTTCTCCTCCCTTGCTCATTTCCAGTTCCAAACTTCCACCTCCACATCACACTGCTGCTGCATCGGACTGAGTGAGAAGGCTGTGAGCAGGAAGGGGCTGGCACCTCAGATCTGCACAGAGCCCTCAGGACTCCAGGTGTTAATCCTGGCAGGATCAGTCCTGTCAGATGTATTTTATAGGCCAGAGAGCTTCATGATTTCCAAAGAAATGGCAGGCAGCTGTGCAGGAATACCCAGGCACAGCAAGCAGGAGCTGGGCTGTGAAAAGTGCATCTGAGTTGTGGTAGAATCCAGCAGGTACCGAGAGCCCTGGTGTGCACATCAGCACTTTCATACAATCATAGAATCAACCAGGTTGGAAAGACCTTTAAGCTTGTCCTGGGTTCAGCAGTAGCAGTCATGTTTCTCCTTCTTGGTAGCTGGTGCAGCGCTGTGTTTTTGATTCTGGGCCTGGGAACAGCACTGATAACACCAGTGCTTTCAGTTACTGCTTGGTAATGTTTTGTCTGACCAAGGACTTTCTGAGTGTCATGCTCTTGCAAGGGAGGAGGAGAGGCCAGGGGGAAGAAGAACAGGACACCTGACCCAAACTGACCAAAGAGGTATTCCATACCGTAGCATGTCATGCCCAGGTTGGAAAACGGAGAGCAGAGACCCGGAAGGGTGGGGGTGCACTGTGTGGTCAGGGTTGGTATTGGGTGATGAGCAGTTGTATTCTCTTTCCTTGTATTTCTCTTGTATTATTATTGGTGGTAGCAGCAGTGATTTATGTTATACCTTAGTTACTAAACTGTTCTTATCTCAACCTGTGGGAGTTGCATTCTTTCAATTCTCCTTCCCATCCCTCTGGGGGTGGGGGAAGAAAGAGGGGGAAGTGAGTGAGAGAGAAAGCTGTGTGGCTGGGAGGCTTAAACCATGACAAAGCTCATCAGGTCCAACCCCAGCACTGCCAAGGCCGCCACTAACCCACGTCACTTCCAGGGATGGTGATTTCACCACTACCCTATTCCAGTGCCTGAGCACCCTTCTGCTGAAGACATTGTTCCTATTATCCAGTCTAAAGCTCCCTTGGCACAGCTTGAGGCCATTACTTGTCCTTGTTTACCTGTTTGTTGCTGGCTGGAGGATTTCTGTTTCCACACCAAGATCTTTAAGCAATAACTAAAATGCATATTGGTCTGCCATGTATTAAAAAGTAGGTTATTTTATTTGCGTGCATTCAGGACATGTTGTCATGCTCACTGTTAATACCAGCCATGCATGTAATATTATGGAAAGAGGAGGTGAAAGAGCCATATGCTGCTGTGGCCTTCTTCAGCTTTCTTCCAAATCTTACATTTGAGGACAACATGAACAGCAATGGATCATTTCTTAAAAAGAAACCAGACAAAGCCCAGGTAGTTGGATACTCACGTTACACTAAGTATATACTCTTATGCTCCTGAATTCTGCCAGAAGCCTTCTCTAGCATCCTAAAGCAATACTCCCCACACTGCCCCTGCTTAGCTCATATGAGTTTTATTCCCATGCTCTATGTTTATCTTACAATGAACCCCAGACAAGTTCCATTTCCAAGCTTCATCCATCACTAAACCACACAAGACTGAAGGGTATTTTTAGAGATCACCAGAAAGATAGAGATATTTATGACACGTTCCCAAAACAAATGATTGACACATTTCCATGCAGTTGCAGTGGTAGGATTAGATGCAAGGTAATAGAAAAGCAAAAGTATGTGGGGCACTATTTATTTACTGCTTGTGCATGATGCAAAACTGATTTCTGGCTCTGTGAGCACTGGAAATATTCACAGATGTTACAAAACCTTTATGCTAATTTAAACATGTCCCAAACAAGAGCTTAACTCTGTACCAGTTTAGAAACGTTGTGTGTCTTTACCCGGAGTTGGACAGCTTCCACCAGACAAGTGTTATTCAGTATTTGTTACCGAACTTCTGAGTATTGACTGACTTCAAATCTACTCTCTTGACATTTCCCATCCAACTGACAAACTCTTTTCCCAACACTCATGCTGCCAACTCCCAGGTATCACAGAGGAACTACTGTGGCATTTCCAGTAGGAAGAAATGGGCAAGAACAAACTCTTATACAGAGCCTGTGGTCAGCTCAGCCCAGGGAGCTTTGCTTTGGCACTAGATTGTTCCTCCAGCTCCCTGGGGAGGCTCCAGGAGGAAATGCCTCGCAGGTACAGCCTGTGGTGGTAAATCCTCTTAAAACTCCCAGCACAGAGCCAGATTCCACCCCAAGTCGGCTGACTTAGTAACACTGTCTTACACGCACCAGTTTAGAGCAGGCAACAGTCTGTCACCAGAGGATTAAAAATCAACCTGTTTTGCAGGTCTATGGATTATAAATGCACATGGGGAAAACCTCATAGACTTAATGCTCTGTTACAGTCATATGATTTGGTATGGAGATATTGTCCAAAAAACAGAGCCTTCCTTCTGTTCTTGGGCGATTTTCCCTACTTTCTGGAAGTACATTTATTATTCTTATGGTTGGGTCAAATAGTTTGAAACCTATAAGCTGGCTGATACAAAATTATCTTGCCAAATAGCTGTGCCAGGTAGCATTGATTTCTAGCCCCAGACTAAATGGAGTTAACTTTAAAACAACGGACTGGTAAAGAAGAAACAGTTATTTTCATTAATAAATAGTAATTCCTTCTGTAAAGAGGTTGCCATTAAAGAACCTTTCCCAATGGTTAAAACAGACACTTATGTCTGTATGTTGACCTGGCACTATCCCTAACTGCTTTCCCCTTCCCCAGAGGCTTTTCCCTATAGGTCTCAATGTAGTTAAGTTCCATTTGGCCTTCTCCTAAAAGTGGAAACATAACATAGACACCACACAAGTCCATTTAAACCTTACAGCTGTGCCAAACAGCCCAAAAAGTTATTTTTCTAGCTCCTGAAAACCTATTTGGTATTTGAACTTCCTTTCACTGTAAAAGCCCAAGTGCCTGTTCCCCATCAGGGCCTTGTTTTCCCCACTCCCATCATTAAATTGAGTCATCATCAATGTAAAGCTAAAAATCCTTTCAGATTTCCTGCCTTCCACTCCTCCCCTCTCACCACCTTTGTGGTTTCATATTTGCATGTATTAAAAATGCATTTTCTCTCTTTTCTTGCTCCCCAAGACTCATGCAGCACCAGGAAAGCTTTTAGTCCTCATCAGAGATTCAGATTTCCATCCTGCTTTCAATTTACGGAGACCACGTTTTCCAATGAGTAAACACACTGATGGAAAATTCCTGATCAGTTCCAATAACCAAACAAACAATAAAGAGAGGGACTGTGCCCTTCCTATCCATCCATCCAGTCAGGAACAGCAGACTTCAATGTTGTTTGGATAAGGTCCAGAAAACAAAAATACAGGCAGAAATAGGAGAATAAATTACAGCCTTTAAAAATAAAAGTCTATAATCCATCAGAAACAGCATCCCCAAATGTCTGGATGCTGAAAAGAGTGGTGGCAAGAGGAATGCTGCTGTCATCCATTTGCTCTTTGCACCTCTCTTTAGACATCTCTAGCAGATTTGTTATTCATGCCACCAGCTCCAGAGCACAGGTCATGTCTATGTGTCAGTCATGTGGATTCACACTGTCTGATGCAAAACAGGGTGATGCACTGACTCTGCAACCTAAACATGGGAGCAGGTGAATGAGGACCTTAAGTCTTAACGCTGTTTTCTGAGAAGCAGAGAGGACTGGGGACAAGGCAATTCTTGCTGCTGCCTCCCTGAGTGATGTGCCACAGACCATGGTTACAATACATCTGGCACTGCACTTTAATAATCAGATATGACAAGTGAGATGTATGATCAAGATCTTATATATGAGAATGACACAGGGAGTTAAACCATGTGACAGACAGTTGTGTCCAGGATCAATGTGAATCAGAAGTTCAGACCAAGTCTCCTTTCTCAGGGCCAGCATTACAGGTATGGACAGATAACAGGAGCCAACCACTACTCACCATGTCTTTTGTTACAGCTTTCAGCAAACATGGCACAGACACAGTTTTTGGCCAGAAGAATTCACCCAGAGCTTTCCTTGGGCTCTTGCAACAACACTAAAGAAATACATTCCTTCATCCTTTCCCCTCTCCTTCACATCAACTGTCTGGAGACAACTTCCAGCAGCCACCAGGTTTAAAAGACATACAGTCCCTTGAGTAGATACTGCATTTTATGGGTCAGCGCCCTCTTTTGAAGTTAAGTAAGCAAACAGATAAAACTCCCCTCTCAAAGATTACCCACTACACCACAGACACACAGGCCCCAGTTCTGATTCATTTGCCCTGCAGAGTAGGAAACTTTTAAACCCAGGCTTGCCCCTTTATGATATTTGGATGCAATGGCTTACCATTACGAAGGTAATAAGGGAGTAAGAGCCTTAAAGAGAACAAGTCCCAGAGAGTGATGTTTTCTAACAAATGCCATTTGATTTTTCCTCAAATGTATTTCTTGGAAAAGACTTGACTTGCTTGGCATCTAAGAATAGTAATGTGCTAATGTTTGCCTGATGATAAAATTGATCTGACCTTCTGCAAATAACCTGACATCACAGTGTGTAGCTGAGCCTTTTGGAGCGCATTAGGTTGTTCATCCAACAGGGCTTTCTCTTGTTTATTCTGTACGGCCTCTTCATCTAAATGATGGAAACGTTTCCAAAGCTCTCCTAAGAATCACTTCAGCGACCGATACAAAAAATAAAGATTTGAAATTCCAATGGAACATGTAATAACAAATTTCAATGGATGTGAGAAGGAATATCTATCTTTGGAGCAGCATTACTTTCACACTCTAAGTCTCATAAACTATGGCCTCCCTCCTCCCCAGTGTGAATGGTGGTTATAGAGCTTATTATGTTCAGGTTTTTTAATCAGAAATGGTTGCAAGTGGCAATATTTCATCTGGAGAAACATAACAATGTAGTTCACGACTGAGCTGAATGAGTTAATGTAAATGATACCCTGTTAATTTGGCAGGCATGTATGGGCTGATGAAGAAGCCATCCATCCTGATATGGGAAGAAATGGAAACAGACAGACACAGCTTACCTGAGAGAAAAACCTCCTCTAAATGGAAGAAGGTTTTCAAGGCTCCAGGTAGGAACTACTTACCGCAGTGAAGCACAACTGAACATACTGCATTTCTCTAATGAAGTCTAGATGAGGGGGAAAATGTCTTTAAAATGTTGTAGCCATTAAACTTTTTTCTTTAGCATGGTTTTCAAAAAGCAAAGTCCTTGTTTGTGGCCACTCTCCACTAGTGCTGGTCACTGACAGCTTAAAACGTGTTAAAGGTGTTAAGGCTGGGCTTTTAATTAAGATTACCTGGGTAGGCCAGAGCCAACATATGCAGCATCAGCACTATAAAGCTTCCACTGCCCCAGGGACAACCTGAGCTCCCTCCTCTGGCATAGAAAGGAAATAAACCCTCATAGCTCCCATCAACAAAACACAGTTCAGTAGCTGGCAGCACTGGGCCCTTATCAGATCGCAGAAGTTCTCCTCCTGGTTAGTTCTTCCCACAGAAGTCACTGCTGCCTCAGTGTTCACTGGAAGAGGTTTGTTATTATGGCTAGCTGTTTATAGGAAGGAAGACTTAGAATAACCTGCTAATTAAAACACGAGTTTATTTATATGTCACATTCATTAAGAGTTATTTATTTGCTCTATAAATGTTTGCATTCCAAATTATATTATTTAGTTTAGTTGCATGCCAAGTCTCCTCTGCAAGACTTAACACCATTTGAAGGTGTTCTTCAGGCTTGCAAGAGCCTCAGCACTAAAGGCAGAATCTGGCTGTAGATTCCTAAGAAAGCACTTTGCTTTCTTAGCAAAGATGAAGAGAGGAATGGCAATAAAAGCTGTAAGAGGTGGCAGCTAAGCTCTCTTACATGACATAGCAGAAAAAGTACGCATCTTGTCCTCCTTTACAAGTGATACACATTAGATGTGGAGTATACCACAGAAACAGATGGGCTAAATAACCAAGAAATCTGTCACTCCACTCCCTGAATCACTGTCTCTACCACGACCCCTCTCAAGCCCCTGTTCTCAATCCCAGCCAGCACTGGCACTGGGGGGCCCAGTGCTTGTGGCCACCCTGCTGCTGGTTGCCATTACTTAATGCTTATTCTGGGGGATGCAGTCTCTCTTGCACAGTGTGGTGCTCACAAGCTTGTGAGCAGCCTTTTCCCCACCTAAACTTTTCTCCTGTTCCCAGTGCAAAGGGCACTGATAGGAGTGGGACCAGGGAACAGCTCCTCTGGGTTGTTTGCTCTGGGAATCCAAAGCCCATGAAGACTTTTATTTATTTTTATATATTTTTTATCTATATATAAAATATATCATTATATACTTATATTACTGAAGATGGTTTTATTTATTTATTGGACACAATAATGCTCTTTTGCTGTGGAGCTGGTTGAAACAGCAGCACTTTTCTCTTTGCAGCCCTCTGTGTCACAGTCCTCTCTTGCCTAGTGAACTGTGCCTTCACTTTCCTGAAGAGAAGCCTGCAGCTCTTTGTGCCTCCACTGGAGTCCAAAAAATGAGAGGTGAGCAAACATGCTCACAGCTCAGTTACATGCACCTCAGAACTAAACAGCAGCCACTGTAATGGCAGCTCTTACCTCTGCTGGGACGAATAAGGATGTCCCTCTCAGCAGGAAGAGGGCTGGGAAAATCATCCTTGGAAAAGGCTCCTGCCCCCTCCAGCATCCTGACACCTGAAGGACACTGCCTTCCTGCACCAGTCCAGCCCCACAGAGTCCAGCCTGGGGCACAGCCACAAGCAACCAGATGCCTGAAGGGCAAAGTCAAACCATATTTGGTTTGTGTTGCCTTAACTGGTAAATGCTGTCCTGTACTATCCTAAACAGCTGCAAAACCACAGCTGTCAACACAGCACACATTCATGTATATAGAAATCTCTCATCATACCAAGAGATGTGACCCAAATGTGCATTAAATAACTAACAAATACAGACACAAAACCTTTTGCAGGGTCTGTCATTGGCCTCAGTGGTGGGTGTTTACCTAGAGCTCAGTTCTGCCCTGCAAGCACTGCCACCAAAATCACTGCTGGAGCAAAGGGACAATGGGCTCTCCCAGCAAGGGGACATGGGAGGTGCTTCAGAACCTGCTGCTACACAAGCAGATCCTCCTCTGAGCTCTGCAGCCAGACCAGCAGCAGATGTAGATCAGTTGCAAAAGCAAGACCAGCCAGCTCCATCTCCAACACTGAGGTAGATCATTAGCTGCGCTCCAGCATCTTGCTGGGATTTAAGAGGCACAGTAGTTGCTTTTAAAGGGCAAACCCCAAAATATCCTGTAGTTTCTTCATTGCTGGATCATTTCTCCCCCATTCCTCCAGCAGTGGTCTCACTGCTGCAGGCTGTGATGGATTTAGGAATTACATTTGCTCCAGCACATGGCTAGGAGAACTGAAATGGTATACTCCCAAAAATCCCTGCTTGAACCAAAGCACCCAGAGCCTGCTGTGATTCACTGATCCAGGCTTTAGGATAGGAAAAAATCCCCTAAAAGACAGCAAATGAGATGGATCTCCACGAGAACACACTGGTTGGTCTAATTTTTTTCATGCTAAAGGGGAGGAAGGGGAGGAGGACCCTGGCTGTCAATCTAACACTGCCTTCAGGTGTCTACATCTCAGTACTGTCTTTGCATTGACCTTTCTGAGTGTTAGACCAGGGCCATCAAGCATGGTGCAGATGCCATGTTAAACATACAGGTGGGTATCTGAAGGGGGCCTACAAGGATGGTGGAGAGGGACTCTTCATCAGGCACTGTAGAAATAGGACAAAGGGTGATGGGTTCAAACTGAAACAGGGGAAGTTCACGTTAGATATAGGGAAGAATTTCTTTCCTGTGAGGGTGGTGAGGCACTGGAACAAACTGCCCAGAGAAGTGGTAAATGCCCCATCCCTGGCAGTGTTCAAGGCCAGGTCAGACAGGGCTTGGAGCAACCTGGTCTAGCATGAGGCATCCCTGCCCATGGCAGAGGGTTGGAACTGGATGGTCTTCAGGTCTTTTTCAACTCTGACCATTTATGAAGTAATCTGTTCCTCCCTCTGCAATGTGTGTGCCAGTGGCTGCAGTGATACAGGGCAGGTGTGATGAGGGAAGTGACGCAGTAAAATGGCAACATGAATGAAGTTAGTTGAAACAACTGAACAGCACTGAAGAGCTAAACCTCTCCCGATGTCTTTGAGCCAGAAAGGAAACCCACGGAGCGCTACACGGTAATCCTGTCATGTCACAATGAAGAAATGCTACGGGAAGGAGCATAGCTGGGATCACAAGTGATAAACTCCAGGCAGGGGAGGATTACAGGTGGTGACTTCAATTGCAAGACAACAAGAAACTGGATGAAGAGAAGAAGCACCTCCTGAACCATGAGACAGGTCTCTGATTCCTTTGTGAGTCTGATCTGTAAGGAAAAGAACACTCACACTGAGAAACTGGGATATACACAGAGAAAAAAAACAAATACCTGAGGTGAAAGGAAATGGAGGAAGAACTCTGCTGGGAAGAAAAATGCAAGGTCTTGTTTTTCATTATCTAAAGGTACAACTCAGAACTACCTGACTGATGATAAGAGATGTCACCCACCCAGGGAGCTGGATCTAGAGAGGAAAAGGAAAGCTTTCAAAACAGCTTCTATAAGATATTAAACCAGCTTAATACCAAGACAAAGTGAAAACAAACATTTTAATTCCAGCATATCAAAGCACTGGCAGAGAACATGCTAAAGCACAAACTTCCCCAATGAAAAGCTTGGGGTTTTAGTCTTCACATATTTGGCAAATAACCTGTTCTATGAATAAAGCCAAACCTGTATGTTCTGCAGAATGTCCTAGAAAGGTTTCCTTTAGCCAGAAACCCATTTTGAGCCAGTCCTCAACTCCCGCTATGCAAAATCCCATTCTGTGCACATAACCTTCTGCAGTTTGAGTTGATAACCATTATTTTCTCCTCCAAAGCACTGCAGGGGATGTGTGTGGGCTGCTACATACCTACTGCTATTTCCCTGAAGTGACCTTCACTCAAAGGAGAACGTCTGCTTGTATACACAGCAGTTTCATGGCTTGAAACTAGAGACATTATGTGAGCAAAGCTCCTGAAGACTTCAGTGGAAGTTTTTCTTGCCTGAGGACTTGGGAATGGCCTACATTCCTTTATAAAGCTTTCCTGTCTTCTGGGATACAGAGAACTACTGCACAGAAGCAAAACAATATGACTGTGAGGCAATACCACCATGAGATAAATTATAACAGAACTACACTTCAAAAGTGTGTTCAATACATATTACCTATTGCAAATTAACACTGAAGTTCTAGGCTGCTGAAGCTGAGTAAGGGACCTGAATGCCCACTTGCTTTTAGTTTGACTGGGAATGAGGGATTTGAATTCCTGAAGTGGTCTTGAGCATTTCATTATTGATGTATAACAAAAAGAATCAAAGTACTTGCTTTTAAAAGCTACAAACCTGCCTGAAAGGTTTTGCCAACATCTTTTGGGACACATCCCCCCAACCATACTGCATTAAAATTAGAGTTTTTCAGAAATTCCTGAAAACATTCCAAGTTTTGATGAATTTTTTCAAAAAAAATTACTCAAATGCTTTTCAATAAATCACTTTGATCCATTTAACCTAAGTCTATAAATCTATTTAAAGAAAACAAAATTTACCACCAAACCCTCTATCCTACAACTCAGAGCAGAAACAATTGATCACTCAAGTCCTGTTCTTTCTCCCCATCCCCAATTGTAATACTTCCATAGAATCATAGAAGCAACCGGGTTGAAAAAGACCTTTAAGATCATCAAGTCCAACCATTACCCCAAGACCATCACTAAACCATTAAGTTTCTGGCATTACACTGTTTCTTATTTTTTATTCTCTTTACCCTTTTTAAGCAAGCACAGAATTGGATTTCAAATGCAACAGTTTTGCCTGGCAATGGAGAAGCAGAGGGAAGCTGGTTATATGAACACATCCTTTCACCATTTGAAAACATGTTCGTAACTAATCTAGGAGCCAATACTATTCTTTCCTGGATGTCTGTATGCTTCCTCTGGGTAAAATACCCTTCAGCATTGTCATTCTCTTACTAGCAGTCTCTCTTCACTTTTCCCCAGGCTTTCCTCTCCTGAGTAGAGGTCACCACACAGAACTCCACTGAAGCCAGAGCTCAGTGTGCAGACACCATCCACCTCCACAGTGAATCCTGGGAGGTGCTTCAGACAGCCAGGGCCCTGAGGTGGGAGATTTCCCTGTATGTGTCTGCTGTGCTCTAGGAAAAACAACCTGGGGAGGAGAAAAGGGGAGAAGGGGGCTGGAAAGCAATGTAATAATGATTAGTGTAATGGGATTTGCTATTCTGGTTAATAGTTTAATCAATACAAACATTTACTGAACCCTCTTACGTGCTTGCCATGATCAGGTTGGTTTATATTTAGCCTAACACTCATAAGCCATGGTTAGCATCATCTGCATCTCTACTCCCTGCTTACTTCTGCAACAAAAAAAGCCAGGATTGAGATTTTCCACACTTAAAATCCCAGCCACGCACAAGTAACTTTCCCAGCCATGTGCTATGATGTATGTCCTCTTTGGGCTGATACTTCAGACCCAGATGGTCATAAGCCATTATATGGGTCTCAGGATACAAACAAGTTAATTGCATAGGTGACATGCTCCAAGACACCACTTGCACCACTCACAAGTGGAGCCACACACACTTATCACCTGCACTGGAGGCAGCTCAACACCTCTAAAGCTTTGCAGATCACACACAGTTGGATCCTGCCCTTCTCACACAGTCTTTCCTTGAAGGAATGATGCAGTAGAAGCCACTATCTTGAGAGTTCATCAACAAGACACTGAAGATCCATAAAAGGTATGAAAGGAGGGATATAGGAAGGGAGAAGGCACAACCGGTGGCAGAATGGGCAGCACCAGTCCCAGAGGTCACCGTGATGAGGTTGAGGGTGCTGCACTGATTTTGCAGTTGTAGTTGCTATTTCATACCATGACATTTATGATATATTACTACTATCATACCACAGGATGTAGAATATGTTCTAAGGAGCCACAGGCTTTTCTTACAACCTTATTCTTTAGCTTGATTTTAGGCAGAGAAAGTTTGCCTTAAGTTTTGCTTTCATTTCTCTAAATATATAGTGCTAAAAGCATGTAAAAACATCTTACTGGTGTATGAGTATAAAGCTAATTTAAAAGACTTGTAACCAGCTTTGCAATAAGCTGAGAGAATCTCCAAACTGACAACTGCAAGGGGTGAGGGAATTTACTAAAGGCAGATTTCCTCACAGAACGTTGCTTGCCATTGCAGAGCTCGAGGGGAGAGGGGCAGGTCCACCACACAGAAGCTTGTCCCCATGGCCTCACACAGGGCAACTTGTACCAGTTTTAGCTGCCAGTCTGAGAGCAGGCATCACTGGAACTGCCAATGCCACTGGCAGCATCCAAGGAGCCCAGATACCACATTCCAGACCACAGGAACTCTGAAACACATAGTCACAAGATCAGTTTGCTGTAAGTCTAATTTAATTTTACATTTCCTAGGGACAAAAGAAAATAGCAAAACCCAATTATGGGCAGTGTTACTGTATCAGAATGGAAAAGTACAATTGCAAGAAACATGTCTTTTGGGTGGGAGGGTTTTCTGGGACTTTTCAAAAGTTATTACTTCAATAAGAAACAAGCCATGACTTTCCATTGTGTCACTTGGATGCACTTTGCACTGCACAGTGTCACAGGCCAGCTCATGCCCAAGGCAAAGCCTGAAATACCGTCTCCCATTGAAGCTTCAAGATTATCACCACACATATTCAGACTGACGACTCAGCAATACAGGAATAGTTATATGCTTCTAACTAGAATAAGAACAGTTCAATCCTGCCTACAGTTACACCAGAGCAACAAACCTCAGACCCACTGCTATGCTGAACCCCTGCAGTAGGAGTAGAGGACTCCAACTCCTTCACCACTTTTCCAATGGGTGCAAGAACCTGCCCCTCTGTATAGACAGCACAGCTAAAGTGATGGAAGCATTACAGTAGCACAGAGGGAAAAGAGAAAGCTGTCTGGTCTGAAGTCCTAATCCATCATTTTAGGAGCCATTTATGCACCAGATAAGTTTTGCTTTGGGTAACTCTGCTGACCCATTGCCTCACAATACTTGAACTTGGATACCTCCATCAGGGCTTACATGCAAACCTGAACCTTTTCAGGTCTGAATTTAGGAAACTGAGGTGAAGCCAATCAGATGGGGGTTATTCCACCAATTAGTCAGTTCTCCTAATGGGGAGAATTCCATAGAACTGCTTTCTTGGGAATTTGTCCACAGAGAGAACTAAAAAGCTGAGCAAAAGTCACTTGTCTTTGCTCTTTTATGTTTGTAGTATTCCTCTATTTGGAATGCATTTTCTTAGTTGAAAGCCTAATACGCACTCTGTGATGGATAAATAAATGAAGCAAGAAGTAGCCAACTTAAAATGTCCTGGTAGGTTTTAATGTGTCTTTCCTTAGAAATCAGCAAGTGACTAGATGCAGGAATTGGGAATTTTCTTCAAGTAACAGGAAAGGAGCTTTCAAAGAAAACACCGCCACAATGATTAGTGTCATGTGTGAAGTGAAGCATCACATACTGGGATCCTACCTGCACATTTAATGGAGATGTTATGTGCAGACAGCTCTAAGGAAGAAATTACCTTTGATTAAGAATAAAAAGGGAACCTGAGGGTCCAGAAATTAGCTACAGGGGAAAAAATACAAAATAAAGATGCAAAACATTAAGCAGACTCTATGAAGAGCTGTGGATGAAAGGAAGGGCCCAAATGCTGGCAAAACTAATAGCATTTGGTGGCTATATCACTACTGTCAACTTGTCTGCAGTATGTGTCACCTGCTGTCTGAAGAGCTGTAAGAAGCCTACTCTGCATTACTGCTCTCTATCAGCCACTGAAGACACCAAAACGTAGGGCTAAGGCAAAACGGAATGAAAACCACAACTCTTAGTTAACACACTGATCAAAGAGTGAGTTTCAAGTTAGATCTTGTGATTTACTCATTGCTTTGTGCACTCTCTTACCCTGTTGTTCCCTGTGCTTACACATTCAATACTTCTCAGTCCCAAAGTGGAAAACCTCTGGATATCCACACCTGTACTGCTTAGAAGACAAGATTTCCTTACCATCAATACAAAGTTATTGGCAATGCCTTAGTTAAATTCACTTAGATTTATGCTGGTAGAGAAGTGTAAATTAACCCTAGTGGAATCAGAAGTCTAGGGATTTCCAGAGGTCATTTACTCCATCCACCTGTGTAAAGGAGGCCTTGCATAGGTCATTCCTGCCACACAGAGGTCTATCTCGGTTTCAAAGTGTTAGACTCGTCTCTCTAAGGGAATCCATTCCAGTCCTTCACATTCCCTTAGTATCAGATTAATTCCTAAAAATAAAGCGCCCTGATTTCCCCTCAAAGCAGTTTAGCCCATAGCTTCTTGTCCTAACTGCAAGGGTCAGGAAGACCAAAGCATTCTCTTCTTCCTTTGCAGCAGCTGACAATGTTTTGGAACAGATTTAGTCTCCCTCGGCTGAAGACAAAGCCCCCTCAATTATCCCTGGTAGACAGCCTCTTGATCAGTCTTACTGCTTTCCTTTTCATACTCAACCATTCTCCAGCTCTGTGTCGTGGTTTTGGCTGGGATAGAGTTCATTTTCTTCCTAGTAGCTGTGCAGTGCTGTTTGGGTTTTAGTCTGAGAACAAGGCTGATAACCCACCAATGGTTTAGTTGCTGCTCAGTAGCACTTACCCTGATCAACAACTTTTCAGTCTCATGCTCTGCCAGTGAAGGAAGGGCACAAGTAGCCAGGAGGGAACAGATGCAGGGCACCAGGATTTCTACCCCAAACTTGCAAAAGGGATATTCCATGGCCCAGCACGTCATGCCCAGTATAGAAACTGGGGGGAGTTGGCAGAGAGGTGCCAACCACTGCTCAGGGATGAGCTGGGCATTAGTCAGTGGGTGATGAACAACTGTACTGTGCATCACTTAAGGGAGTTTTTGTGGGCCAGGATTTATTCCTTCCTCTCTTTATTTCCTATTATTATATTTTACCTAATTTCAGGTATTAAACTGTTCTTATCTCAACCCATGGCTCTTTTACCTTTTCTTTTTCCCACTCCTCCTCCCCATCCTGAGGGAGTGAGCAAGTAGCTGTGTAGTAGTTAGTTGCTGGGCTTAAACTAGCAAGCTC
The DNA here is from genome assembly GCA_032466535.1 of Forpus xanthops. Lineage (NCBI taxonomy): Eukaryota > Metazoa > Chordata > Aves > Psittaciformes > Psittacidae > Forpus > Forpus xanthops. Next base: position 30,194 of record JASSUY010029443.1, read on the forward strand.
AGTCCTGAAGCACACCAGCTAAAAGCGAACACTGTGCTCCTGCTTGTAAGTACAGAGGTGACTGCAAGGATTATGGCACTTGCCATAGTGCAACAGTCCTGCTTATCCATTTGATGCGCTTTTTCTCCAACAGCATGGCCTTGCTTATTGGCTTGTGAGCCATCAAAATCTTTCATTCTTATTAATGAATCAACTACACACGTAGCTGTTGTTCCCTAACCTGTTATAACTATATAATAACCTATGTTACATTTATTGCAATAGATCAATTCGTCTTCAGCACAGGGATGATGCTCTATCTCAGCTGAATGGCAAGCTGGTTTAGGGTTTTTACTGCATCTCCAGCTTGCAAAGATCATACCGAATTCTAATTCTACCCAGTGTGCTACAGCCTTTGCCAGCATAGTGTCAGCTGCAAATCTGAACTGTGTACTTGCTCTTCTATCAGATCATACATGGAAACAAGAGACATACACACAAAACAGCCCCCTCAGGATCTCCCTGAAAAGCTTTCATCAGTGTTCCAAACAGTTTTGCACCCAGGTATTTCCATTCATGCCATCCTCAAAAGGATGCACGTGACACTGCTCCAAAACACAAACCAGTCTCAATGGGCTATCCTAGTTGAATGGGAAATTAGATTGGTTTGTGTCTCTTGCATCTCAAAAATCTCCATGCTACCTGTTGCTCATCCCCTCTTGTTCTTCTGGGTACTCACAAACAGTTGGTTTGGTTATTTGTTCCAGTGTTTTTCCAGGAAATGAAGCTAAGCTGACAGGTCTATAATTCTAGTCCTGTTTGTTACCACCACTTTTGTACCCATAAGCTCAAACCTGCACACAGGACTCCTGGGCTCTGCTCCAAAAGACCACTTTAGCATGTATTTAATTGCGAGAGGGAGAGACATCTGTGGCTGTAGAGGGGATGAGTCACATGCTTAATGCTATGCATGTGCTTGGATGTTTTTCTATTTCTAAGAATGGTTACAGTAAAAAAAACACCAAAAAACAACAAAACAACAAAAGCCAACACATCAAACATGAGCACAACAAAGGTGTGTTTTTATATAGTACTTATTACATTAAGAATGCAAATGCCAACAAATATTAAACACTGCCTCCACTGATGAGTGAAGAGCAGGCATCAATCTGTTACCCTGTGGTCATCTCCACTGTAATGACTTCTTTTGCTATTGTGCTGCTTCATTATCTAGCTTTGTTAGCTCTTTCTCAAATCTCCCTTACCTTAATGCCTGCTACATTTTAGCTCCAGCAAGCTTTTCAGCCTTACAAGTCCTTTCATCTAGAGAGCTAATGGATTAGATGTCACTTACTCTGTCATGAACTGCTCCAGACCCCTCTCATAGCAGTTTTCTGTGCATTTCAGGTGTATTTTTATGTGTCTGAAAGAGAGTACTGACAGCTTTGGAGAGCAAGACTCATCTCCCTCCTTCTCAAATCTGCTCAGATCAGTTCACACCAACAAAACCATTAAACCCCATACTCCATCTCCCAACTTTAGGATTACCTGGAGCAATATCCTAGGAGGAAGCAGCATATTGAAACTGATCAAATATACAATGGAGTCAGCACGCAGTGGTAGGGCCCAACAGGAGTTATCTGCTGTTCTCCATCCGCTCCTCACACTCCAGGGAACCTTTCTTGATCCCCACATCAAGCATTTAGCTTAAACACAACCTTAGATCTGAGTGATGCTGCTTTATCAAGTGAACCACTTACACATGCTGAGCTGTCTGTAGGCTTGATTCTCCACACTGGTGGTCACTTAATGCTACTCCATGGGACTGCCAGTCCCAATTGCTATCTGAACAGTTACCTGGATCATCAGGTGCTGAGCCCCAGCACCCACCGCCCATTTGGGATTCTCTCTGCTAGGTTTTCCCTGGTTGTGTCACTGCTTGTTGCTTGCTTTGAGCCCAGGACAGCTGTGGCCAGCCAGGCTTCCTTCCACTTCTTTTCTAGCTAATTCCTTCACTCTCTCCACAAACACTATTGCAAGGAGACCTCAAAGGACATGGCTTCTCCCAGACTACATTTATCTTCTGCACACAGAATTAAAAAGGAATTCCAGCTAACAGAGCTCTCCTGCAAGCTAATTATTCTTCAAAGAAGTTTTATGCACTCCCAAGGAGCATCTAACCACTGATTTTGTACTCTAATTTCCCTGCAAAATGTGATCATTCTCTTCCTGTCTCGCACTGTCACTTGTCTCTTAGAACAACTTGGGAACAATAAAAGAATGGAATAGAGGGCACCAAGAAGGGCACCAGTGGAAAATATCTCTCTGTACAAGCACAGACTGTAAAAGCAAGCCCAAGAAGTGCATGTAGACCTTGTTTAATATTCATCAACCGTTATAACTGAAACCCAAATGTAACTGTTAAGAAAATTCAGGCTGGGCGGAAATCAAATGGAGACAGCATTCTAAGGAGTGTAGCACTTCAGTTTCTCACTGTTGGATTTTGAGCGTAAATGTACCACAGAGGGAAATGACATTGAATATATTGCTTACAAATGGCTACATTTGTGTATATAAATTCACCTCTTCAAAAAAAAAAAAAACAAAACCAAAGGAGTTGGCAATAAGAGACTCCAAGGATCTGGTATAAATCTTATTGCTAACACATGATTTGATGGAACAACAACCTGAAATTGGAATTGAGACCAGCCAATCTAAAAACCCTGTTGTGCAACATTAATATGTTTTTCCCTCGTTGGCTCCCTGTGCACCAAAGTGCACAACACAGGAGGCACTTCATGAATATTAAGAATACCAAAAAAAGTAGTAAATGCTCCATCCCTGGCAGTACTCAAGGGCAGACTGGACAGAGCCTTGAGCAACATGGTCTAGTGTGAGGTGTCCCTGCCCAGGCAGGGGGTTGGAACTGGATGATCTTAAGGCCCTTTCCAACTCTTAATATTCTATGACTCTATTCTATGAATGCCTTTTGACTTTCAAAAGTTAGTACCCTTAAATTTACCTGTGTTCTTATTTAAGCAAAGGTTCACCTTTATGCTGGTGCTTAATTCCTCTATGTTACCCTATAAAATCCAGTCTACTTAGGGACACCACAGTATATTCTTCAAATCTGACTTATGAATTGTCTGGTGAGAGATAGGCAGTCTCCAGAGGAGCCAGAACCACTTTCATTATAATCATACAACAGAGCAAGCGAGATAAAGGCTTATTAGGAGAGAACAGGGAGAGCAGGTTGGGCATAGAGTGGCACTGCTTTGCTCACGTCTGTACTGACAAGACTGTGGTGTAACTTAAAGCCGCTCCCCGTTGGTTTTAGTCAGGGGAAGGCTGCACAAAGCCAGTTCAAGAAGCTGCATTTGGGTCTCTGTCCACCTCTGCCAAGTCTCTGCTCTTCTCTTGTAGTACAGGCACAACAGGGTAAAGAATTGATCTAGATTTCTTTCATGTCTAGGATCAAACCCCTGCAGGACTAGGGAGGAATGCTGGTCTGAGGCTGTGCTGCCCTGACCCGAGCCTGGTTTAAATCAGGTTCTGCCACCCCCTTTCCTTTAGATGTCAAACGATAGTTCAGAAAGGGAAATACTTTGGAAAGTGGAACACACAATCACAGTTCATAGTAGCCTTTCTTTATTTCTTATTCAGAAATGTTCAAGTCCTTCGTATTTCCCTTAGGAAGAGAAATTCTTATCAGAAGCTGTTTAATGAAAGACAAGAAAAAGCTGTTATTGACTTAAAGTAAAAAAGCAAATTTAGGTAAACTGTGTTCCTCTGCTGCTGCCAGGCAGCGAAGCTGGCACTCAGAAGACAGCTTCTTTTGTATGTCAACACTTAGATATGCAATAATGAATATGACATTCATTATTTAACAGCCTCTATGTGACATACAGCTTTCAGATATTCTTTAGCAACACAGATAAGAACTCAGCTTTGAAACACCCCCATTGCTGACTGGGCTTTGATTCTCACTGCTCTGAAACAGGGCTGTGTGGCCATCCCTGTGCCCTGCCAGAAAGGAAGCTGGTCTCAGCGGTAGGAACATCATTGCTGAGCTGCTCTGTGACACATTGTCTGAATTTGAGTCAAATTCCTGCTGCCCGTTCACCTGGAAATCTGCCAAAAGCAAAAAGAACAAATAACAGAGGTAGGGAATGGCCAAAACGCACATGCAGAGTTTGTCATTAAATCCTTAAATCCAAACTTCCAAATCCAAGTGCTTAAAGTTAAGCTCTGAGCCTCCTCTGAAGAGTATTGAAAATGACCCAGTTTAGCACGACTCTGAGCAGCTGGAGTCCCATCAGTAGGACTTGAACATCCCAAAGCATCTGCTATTCAAAAAGTGTGCACTTTCATGATGGCAAGAACAAATCAGAAGGAGCTAAGCAAACCCATGCCCCTTAGGACTTAGAATCCATCTATTTTCACTTTCCCAGCATTAATGAGCACTTTCTTCTACACCTCTGGGCATCTGCATGCCAAGAGATGAGGTCAAGATGCACAGATGCTGCTGGCCAAAGGAGAGGACAAGCTGGGAAGGATCCAAGCTTCATCCAGGAGCAGAATGACATTTCATTTTACATTATGCCTGGGAAGGTGACAGTCCAAATGATATCCTATGCACTGTTCAGGCTGGAAAAATGAACCCACATATCTCTGCAATAGTGCAGTTACCAGTGATGCAGCTGTCAGAGGAAGCAAAGATCCCAACCCAGGGAAACTGCTCAGCTGAGCTGTATGGCCAAACACAGCTTCTGGAAAATAGGTCCTGTATTTTCCCATAAAAGTAGGGCTATAGGAACAAGGGTTAGAAACTGCCCCAAAGAATAACATTTGCATCCTGTTACCTACTAAAACCTTGTCCCGATAACCATGTACACCCCCTCTGAGCTGAGAAACCAGCTTTTTGTGCTGTCACTTACTCAAAGGCCAAGATGATAACCCCGTGCAGCTGCTCAGAGATACCAATGCCTGACAGCATTTCTCATAGCTGGAGACTGAACTGCATCAGCAAGGACAAACCTTCCTTTCTGTGGGCTTTTACATTGCAGAAGGAAACCAGACCTATCGACCAGTTCCTTCTGCATAATGTAAGTGAGGTTTGGGACCAGTTGAGGTGGGTGAGTAGAAGCTCTTGTCTCTTGAATCATTCTGTGCAGGACTCATACCACATCAGTGGGCTTAGCAGCAGAAAGCCTCTCCTTCCCCTGTATCCTTCAACTCTACCATGGAGTTGACTTCTGACTTCTGCAAATCTTCCTATATTTTTGCCCTCTAGGCTTTTCCCTTTTTGGTGGGGGGAAGCTATTAAGCTTGTCCTGCACATAGGGCAACTCAGACTTGTATGGAAGGAAACCAGGCTTCTCTGTCACACTTGGTCTCTGATTTGTTCTCTGCCTTGGCCACTTCTCTCCCTCTTCCTTACCCACGCTTGTGCTCTCACTACCAGCTGGCAGACTGCTAAAGAGAAGCAAATGATACTCAATACAAAATTGTCCACAGCTTCACCTGTACCAGCATTAAGCCCTAAGGACACCAGTCTGCAGGCTGACCTGGGTGCTTCTCCAGCAGATTGATGGTTGTGTGTTCATCACCTAAAGGCACAATCTGCCCTTCATGTGAATGTTACTGTACTCCAGAAAGATGCAGTCATCTGGGATTATCCACCTGCTAGCCTCACCTAGGTTTATGTCCAGGATGAATGAACACATATCGTTAAACCTGTAAGTTGATGGCACCAAGGAGCAGAGAAAAGACATTACTGCTTTATGTTAAGACAGAGAAAGACCAGCACCCTCATGTGCCCATGTGTATTTACTGCACTGTAGACTCAGAGCTCTTTTGTCACTAATCAGCACAAAGTATTTTTTGCCCATTTGCCTCTTTCATTGCATTCCCCTCCAGATCCTGTGTTTTCTGGGATATACCTCTAAAACATCCCAGCTTGCCGGGTCTCTCTGCGGCATTCCCATGATTGCCAGTGTCTCATTGCTTCCCATCCACCAGATCATGCAGTGCAGGTGAGAGCTGGCACATCTGTACGACATAATCTGAACACTGAAACCTTGTGCAGAGCGTGCTGGGAAGCAAAGCAGAGTAGAGGCCACTTTTGCCTGCAGAGGGAAGGTGGCACAGGCACAGGGAAATCCTCTTTTCCCGCAGGCAGAAGCAGGGCCCGTTTTCCCACCGCACAGGCTGCCATCTCGTGGGCATCGTCTCGCACATGCATTCCCTGGAAATAACTCTCAAACGCAGGCAACGCGGTGCTGTCACTATCCTGCTCTGCTAAAGCAATCTGGAGACCTTCAGGTCCCTGGCTTCGGAAGGCTGTAGAGAAGCAGAGATGATGGAGTTGTTCAGCTTGTAACATGGTTGGTGGGATAGGTTTTCTATAAAAGTAAGAGCTCCAACAGGCAAATTTATAGGTGTCAGTGTAGAATACTGCGGTCAGGAACAGCAAGTTCGGCATAAGTCTCACACACCACCTAAAACCTCACTGTCTATGTCACCATATGAGCTCCAGGTACTGCTGTTCTGTCACTGCATCAGTACAGTGCAATCAGGCAGCCAAAAGTAACAGAGTTAAGAGGTTCCAGTTCTGATGTAAGCAGAACTTAAAAATTGCTAACGGCCCCTGGTGCTTTGATGAGCACTCTGTCCTTCCAGCAATAAGCTAAACCCTTGGAAAGGAAGGAAGGTCTTGGTATTGTCTCACTCTTTGGGTCATTTTTAAGTGGCATTTTCAAGTCATCCAACATTTGTCTTGCAAGTTAGAAATGAGAAATACACAGTGTTTAAGTTTTTGGTTGTTTCTGGAATGTAAGAATTGGAAGGTACAGGGTGTCTTTTTACTTCCCACACTGCCCATGCACAAGGATACATCAGCTGAAGCATGATATATCTGTCCCTGAGCCAGCATTGTTCCAGTTTCAAGAGGATCGGTCACTTCAGGTTAGAGGAGAAGGTAAATTTTCCTGCTTTTAAGGGAATTTCCCTCTCACCTTCCATTCTTTGTTTTGCTGCTACTCCAATACTGCCAGAAAAGACTTAATCCTAGAAACTTAATAAAATAACTTCTGACAAATGGAAGACTCCATCTCTGGAATAGACTGGATATTGTATGCAGTATCTGACAACATTTCCTGGGTAGCTGTACTCCCACCTTGCCCTTTAGAAGGAAACTATCTCCCTTTTCTGACACACTGAGCAATACATGTGACATCTCAAATCTGTTTTGTCGACTGAGCCATGGGGTTTTAAAAACATACAGTAAGATTTTAATACAGCTCATCACATTATCCAGAACCAGACACCCTGCTTAGGCTTCAAAGGCTTGATACTCCCTATGCACAGCCCACATGCAACTGCTCCTGTCTAATTACATGCAATGACAACCTTCAGCTGGCTCCCTTCCTTTGACACCCCAGCAGGGCCTTCACTGGCAGAGTCTGAGCTAGGACACACAGCTCTAAAACCTGCAAGCACTTCTGATCAGCATGTCTTTGGCTGTCTTACTGCACCACAAACACACTCTTCATTTTCTCTCTGGAAACTAGTTTTCCCTGTCCTGAAGCCTTGCCTGCAGAAGCAGATTCCATTTCTGCTACTGGATAGTTGCAGCAAGCAGTGCCATTTGCAAGTTACCATCAGCAGGAAGGAACGTATTTTGCTAAACTTCTATCCAGACGTGGCTGGTCAAGGTGAGTTTTATGTTTCCTTCTGTTAGATAAGCATCATTTTCATTGTAACACTATCAAAAAGTCTCAGCTAAGGTCAGCAGCATTCACTGTTCAATGGCAAGAGGCAAGATAAATTGTCTGTGGTTGCCCAAAGAAGTGGTGAACGCTCCATCCCTGGCAGTGTTCTAGGCCAGGTTGGATGGAATCTTGGTCTAGCATGAGGTGTCCCTGCCCATGGCAGGGGGGTGGAACTGCATGATCTTTAGGTCCTTTTCAACCCAAACCATTCTATGGTTCTGTGAGTCTATGATGCCAAAGAGAAGAGTCGCATTCACAGCAAGTTTTGTGGAACACACCCAGCTCCTATGGGTCAGAAATCCTGATCCTACACCCCATCATGAAACTGGCTTCCAAAGCGTCAGACTGTCAAACAAGAGAGCTCTGTGTTTATCATTTCCTAGGTTGGCTTGGTTATTTGGAGCTCTGAGGAGGCACTTTGCCACCTTCTCAGCACTTTCCTGAAGCACTGACAAAAGACACTTTGCATCAGAAGTGCCCTCTGAAACCAAGGGAGGCTCTACAGTTACCTGAAAAGACATCAAAGTTTCATCTTTGCTTAGGGAAATAAAAAGAATAATGACTTCCACACAATGCTGAAGAATTGAGGCTGTTATAAAGACATCACATATTACCCCTCCTACCCATTACTGACAGTGGGTACCACTGGGCACAACACAAATTTTGAGACAGCTCCAATTTGCCATACAACTGCCATAGCGGGATGGGAGCTGAGGGAACAGGAACAAGAGAATGGGTAAAATAACAGAGGTGGGTAGACATGAGAAGAGACAGAGAGATAAGAAGAAGATTAAGGGTAGAGGAAAGCTACACTGCCTCCTCCCCTGCCTTGTATCTTGATTTCTGTTGTAGCTATGCTGCACCAAGATCTGTGCATATTATTTAAATGCCCCATAGCAAGCCCTGCTCCTCACAGCCACAAACTTTCTGCTTAGGGACTAGATGAAAAGCAGATCTTCCTTTCCCGAAGTCAAGCTGGAAATGCTGGGCTGCATTGGACAGGCACAGCTCATCCCAGCTTTCTTTATCGTGGTACTTTCCAGCCATTGAGTACAAACTGGGAGACCCTTAGAAAGGCACTGTGGGTGTTGAGGGTAGTGACAACATGGCAACAATTTCCTGCTCAACAAAAAAGTTATAGCACCACTTTTTCTATCTAATTTGTTTCAGAGCAGTAAAACATAACTGGTAAGATCTGAGCAGTATTTTTCCCAAGAGGAACCTAATATTAAATGCCTTGAATTCATAGTTTGGCACTTCTGAAAATGGCCGAATTTGCTAAGGTGTGGAAGAACTGCAGCCACTGTGGTGCTCAGGAACGCAGCACTTCTGAATATCTGCTTATCTCACCCCCTAAGAAGAGATGACGATGCCTCTGAGGAATCTGCTCTACAGTCTTAACCACGGCAACTTGGTATTTCACACTGTGAAACTCACTGGGTGACTCAGAGGGAACCTTGAAGCATAAACTTCACAGGTTGCTGTTCCCAGAAAGGCTCCCAGGAAGAGTGGAAGCTCCCTGGGCATGTTCTAGGTGCAGACTTGTCCAGATCCTCATCAGTACCAGCCTCTAAGCATCTTCCACTTCCTCATGTACTCCCTCAAAATCCATACCTCTGCTTAGACATGCTATACATAAACCACAACTGACTTCAATGACATACGAGGTACAAGATAGAGATAAAACCTGAGAGAGTTTTTACTTAGAATGAGTTCTTGAGATAGAAAAGGGACTTCAGAAACTAGAAAAAACTCAGTCATAAATTCAATATGACTGTTAGCATGTATGCATGTGTGTGTGCACATGTACACATGTATGTATATATTTGAGTTAGGAATAGAATGATACAAACCAGAGGGAAACCATTCCCACAAATAAGAGGAATTCTACTGCAAATCCTCTGCACTGCAGACCTAAGTGGCCTCATTTACTGGACTAAACAGTCATGAAGTTGTTTCTGTGAAGGATACAGTTGTAATCCATACCTTTCAGCTCTGACAACAACACACTGCTCCTGTCCTCAGACGCAACGTTTGTGCGCCACATTTTAACACCTTTTGAAGTGTACCTGGAATCCAGACAGTGTAAGATCCAGAGGTTACTTGGGTCACCTTTTACTCTCTCGGAGAATGGTTTTGTCACTGCCTGTGATCTTCTTGTTGTTAATGGGACAACGAAGATGAGAAAGAACACCAGATGCAGGGGAGAGGTGGGTGGGAGGCATGGAGGAGGTGAACCTGGAATCCCTGCCTATCTTTCTATGCCATAGGGAACCAGAGAGGGAAGATGGCTGGAGGACAGGCTCTTATCAACTCTCATGATTTGGAGGGTTGCATAATATTTTTTGAATGCAAAGACAAAGCTTTGTGACTCATGAAGTTGCAGAAGACATCTCTGAAGGCTAAAAAAGGGCAGCATTTCCCAGTGTGATGGAGCATGATCAAAGAAATCCTACTGAGAAGTATCTGGAGATCTTCTTTGGAGTTTAACCATTCCACTTCCTACTTTGTCTCCCAGCAGCAAAGCATAACCTCCTTTTCCAAGTCACTTGAGACATTAAGTCCTATTACACAATGCCTACAGGAGTCCCTACAGTGCAGAAGAGAGAGAACTCACTGATTACAGCTAAAGTAAATCTACACAGATGACACACGTAGAAGAGATTTAAACAATAATTATTCCTTTTCTCCTTAGAATGTTGTTCAAAACACCCTATGTCAGAGCAAAAGCATTCCCACACAAACATTAAAACCTGGCTGACTGCGGAGACCACTGCTATTTCTGGAGACCCATGGACAGAGGGCACCACCCCCCCTGCCCCCCCCCCCCCCCCCCCCGTCACAACCAGAGATACAGGAGGTACTACAGACACGGTACCCATGCGAACGATGCCGCGGTGCAGTGGGGAGCGCTCTCCACCACGGTCGCTCTGTGGGGCTGGGGACCGACCGGTGCTCGTAGCCCGCGGCGGGCGGGGCGAGGGCGGTGCGTGCGGCCGCCGCTGCCCCGGGGGAGGAGGTGCTGGGATGTCAGGATACAGGGATGCTCCCGCGGGCTCCCTCCCGCCACAGAGGGCAACAGCGGCGTGGGAGACATGTGCGCCGCGGTCCCTCTCCTCCTCCTCTTCCTCTTCCTCCTCCTGCTGCTGCCGCAGCTGTGGCGGCGCGGCGCGGTGCCGCTGGAGCCGCTCGGCAGGGCCGTGCTCATCACCGGCTGCGACAGCGGCTTCGGGCACTTCCTGGCGCTCCGCCTCCATCGCCTCGGCTTCACCGTGTTCGCCGGCTGCCTCTTCCCCGGCGGGGACGGGGCGCAGCGGCTGCAGCGGGAGGCGGGCGGCAGCGGCCGCCTGCACGTCCTGCAGCTCGATGTCACCAGCGCCCGCGATGTGCTGGCCGCCAAGGAGCTGGTGCTCAGCCACCTGCCCGAGCGAGGTGAGCACCGGCGACGCGGAGCCCCGAAACCCGCCCCTCGGGGCGGCAGGGCTGGAGGGGCTGCGGACAGGGAGGGACCGCTGGGCCGCCACGGCTTGTGGCCAGCGAGCACTAACACGGACGGGGCTAAGGGCAGCTCCCACTGTCGGTAAATACAATGGTTTACATTTAAATCCGCGCTGGTGCTCGGCTGAGCGGCACAAACTGGGGCCTATCCACAGTGGAAATGAATGGGGAAATGCCCGAGTGCTGGGTCCCTGAAGCCCTCTACAGGTACCCGACAGGAGGAAACGGCAGGCAAAGCAAAGAGCACGCACTGGAGGCGGTGGGAAGGTGATGTACTGCAGGGCACGATTTGTGAATAATAAAGGAAATGCAGAGAGGGAAGCTGTTGTGCCACAGCAAACCGGCTGCTATTGGTACAACGGGAGTTTGTCAAGCTGGTCCCTCAAAGAGTCCCTTAAAAGGAAACCTGTCCTGTTATACACTCTATAGAGAGTATACACCCAGGGGACGGGATAGACTTCAACTTGCAAAATCTTGGGTTATCCACTCAGAACACATAACACAGAGCAGGACAGGGGCTATAGTTACCTTTTCCCCCTTTGACTTCAGGGTGAGAGCCACCCAGTGTGATGCTGGAGGATGCACTTGGAATAGAGCACACTTAACCAGGCCTGGAAGTGAGCTTCCCCCAGAAATACAGACACTTTCTCTATAGGCACAGAGAAGACAAGAAGAGAATAAAGCATGTGAAACAATAATCAGATGCAAAACCTCTGCCTGCCTGGTTCATCAGCATGTTGGGAAGGGAATGAAACAAGAAGTATGAAAAAGCTTTGGTGCTGCTCATCAAGTACATGTATTTATGGTTGACCTTGACCTCACCTGATTAAGAGGCAGTGTCTTTGGGCTCTTTCCCAAGTGCAGACAATGCAGATGACTCACAAAAGCTCTTAGAGGCTCGATGGGGATCAAGTCACCTGAAATTCTGTGTTACAGATAATTTATCCTGTAATTCTAGTAGTTCATGTAATGGTCACATTCGTGCGGTCATGTAGACTCTTGAGTCCACAGTTCAATACTGACTTGCTGATAGTCCTTGCTGCCTATGGGCATGTGGACACACCTACAGACCAAGACAAATCACATCGGGGACATCAGGGCCCGCTTAAAGGTCCAGGAAAGACACTTGAGCACAACTAGGTCTGAACTGCTGCATGGACACAATGTATGCAGAGTGGTTTCCCTGGACTGTCAGTCCCGACTGCAAGGCTGGACCTGTGCATCCAGAGCACACACTGTACAAAACCTTTTCACACTGCTGGTCAGAGCTTCTACTGCAGCATTGTGAGGGCACTCTGCAAAGGCAGAAAAACAAATTTTATAGATCCAGACAGCATATATGCCTTTTGGGTCAACTCCCAGTTATCAAGTAATAAGAGGAGGTCTTAGGGTTTTTGGCTAGTGAAAAGCTCAACATGAGCTGGCAGTGTGCACTTGCAGCCCAGAAAGCCAACCATATGCTTGGCTGCATCAAAAGCAGTGTGACCAGCAGGTTAAGGGAGGTGATTCTTCCCCTCTACTCTGCTCTCATGAGACCCCAATTGCAGTACTGAGTTCAGTTCTGGGGCCTCTAACACAAGGGACGTGGAACTGCTAGAGGGAGTCTGGACGAGGCCATGGGGATGCTACAAGGGCTAGAGTGCGTCTGCTCTGGAGACAGGCTGAGAGACTTTTGCTTGTTCAGCCTGGAGAAGGTGCCAGGGAGACCTTGAAACAGTCTCCCAATACCTGAAGGGGGCCTACAAGAAATCTGGGGAGGGACTCTTTGTAAGGGCCTGTAGGGAAAGGACAAGGGGAATGGCTTTAACCTGCCAGAGGGGAGACTGAGATGAGATCTTAGGCACAAGTTCTTCCCTGTGAGGGTGCTGAGGTGCTGGCACAGGGTGCCCAGAGAAGCTGTGGCTGCCCCGTCCCTGGCAGTGTTCAAGGCCAGGTTGGACAGGGCTTGGAGCAACCTGCTCTAGTGGAAGGTGCCCCTGCCCATGGCAGGGGGGTTGGAACTGGATGAGCTTTAAGGTCCCTTCCAACTCAAACCATTCTAGGATTCTATGAAGTAATCTTCATCCTAAGCTTATTAAGTAGAAAGAAACAAAGGAGTTAATGTCAGATATTAATGGAGTGAATGGCACAAGTCTTAGTCCTGGGTTCAGCAGTAGCAGTCATTTTTCTCCTTCTTGGTAGCTGGTGCAGCGCTGGTTTTGACTTTCAGCCTGGGAACAGCACTGATAACACCAGTGTTTATAATTACGGCTTAGAATGCTTTGGTCTGACCAAGGACTTTATGAGTCTTCTGCTCTGCCAGGGAGGAGGGGAAGCTGAGAGAAAGCAGAGACAGTTCACCTGACCCAAACTGACCGAAGAGGTATTCCATACCACAGCACGTCATGCCCAGGATGTAAAAAAATGGAGGGCAGTTACCTGGAAGGGTTGTGGGTTCACTCCGTGGTCGGGCTGGTTATTGGTGGTGAGCAGTTGTATTCTCTTTCCTTGTATATCCCTTGTCATTATTATTGTTGGTAGCAGTAGTGATTCGTGTTATACCTTAGTTACTAAACGGTTCTTATCTCAGCCTATGGGAGTTGCATTCTTTCGATCCTCCTCTCCATCCCTCTGGAAGAGGGGGGAAGAAAGAGGAGGAAGTGAGTGAGCGAACTGTGTGGCTGAGAGGCTTAAACCACGACAGTCTTCTTCACAATTTATAAAATATAGGGGCATAAATATTTTTATCTTAAATGTAAAGAAACTGTGAGGATACTGCACTTATGGAGAGTCTTTAAGCAAAAGACTTCAGTAGGAGTGTTCCTTCTTGGCACTTCTGAAAATAGATGTGGTGTTTGCTTTGGTATTTTAACTTTATAAACCAGTTTCAATTTCATGATTCAGCTGAAGGTTAGCTTTCATATTAACCAGTTTAGTCTTTAAAGACAGGAATTGTGGGTGTTTTACATTCCAGATGAAGATTCTTTTAAATGAAATTTAAATGAAAGAGAATTCAGAACCTTTTGTAACTGCATTTATGTTCTTAAAGTAGCTATGAGATTAGAGAACTATCTGTCTGCATGGTACATTTGATGTGCTACCCAGAGGTTCCCAAAGGGTGGGCAGCAGAGAGATGCCTCGATGTCCCACCCATTAAGGAACTCTCCATTGTGAGAGTTTCAGCCAGGTACCATCATGTGCTGAACTTAGAGATTCAGGTCACTGAAACACTTCTGTATGGTTCTCAAAATAGCAACAGGAAACCAGGAAACCACTTCAGCAATCTCCAGGTTTAATGGTAACTGTGCAAACGCTACGGATTCCAAATTCAACCTCAGAAGATGTACCAAAAGAGAGAGGAAGCAGTTAAACAATGATTACTTTTGCATGCTGTGTTTAAATAGCTCAGAGTAAATCCTGGGAGAGATTAAATAGTTTTTCTTTACTATTACAGTATCATCCTTACCATGGTCTGTGCATCTCAGACAAGCATGGGTTTTTCTTCCAAGTCATCTCAATCTGACTGATAAGCCAAAATAACGTCTTTTATCTGAAATCTTCTCTTGTAGTTGATGAAAAAACACGTTTTCTCACATTTATTATGTCTCTACGCATTACATTCCTCCTTTCAAGCTTGCAGAATGCTTTTGTTTCTGCTTTTAGTTCCATAAAGCATCTTGATCCCTATTGTCAGCATCACATCCTCTTGTTCTAGACCTTATATATGGACAAAGGAAGAGAGTCTCTATCCTGAAAAGTGCTCTCCAGACAAGTAGCTGGCAATGAACAGATGTGCAGAGAGCTCAAGTCCCTCATGACTCTTATTTTTCAGCAGATTTTAGTTGCTTCAAACCAAGACCAAAGTTGAAGACGTTGCAGTTCTGCACTGTAAAGCCTGTATTTTTCACCTAGAATCTGATGAAGAACCCAACCACCTAATTGTAGACTCCACTGGACACGTATACACACCTTCTAGTTATGTCATAACCATGAGATAACATCCAAGCTCTGCCTTGTCTGGCTCCTCTGCTATGAAAGAGTAGAAATCCAAACTACTGGTAGTACACCTAGCTGGATATTCTGCCACTCCATGGGTAGTTTCTTTGGAAGTATTTGTCCTATTTTAGACTGTGAAATTAAGTCAATCTGAAAAGAAGAGCAAATCAATTTCCATCACAGGCATCTCACTACAGAGCTAACTAACTGTTCCTCCATGAATATCTCCTGGCTCTGATGACTTTATTTATTCTTAAGGCTTGTGTGCCATAAGATGATGCCATAAGGATGACTTTCTAAAATATTTAGAGTCCTTTCTTGCTTATAAAGAAGAAACTTCTTGCACTTGCACATTCAAACCAATATGAAGTAGACTGAGACTTTGGAGCATGTTGATTTGCAACTCTCTCAGGCTTTACAGCAAACCTCAGTGGTTTTCTTTCTTCTTTTCTTTCCCTTGTTTAAAACATGATTTTTTTCTTCCTTTCCTTGCCTGTTGTGAATGGGTGACATGGAGCTAGCTGCAAGGGAGGACTGTTATAGTCCTACCTCCTACTCCAAGGTTATTAAGTACTCTCCTCCACTTAGGATTTCCTATTCACAAAATCCACCCAGGAGGCTCATACTACCATATTTTAGCCCAGACTTCCTATACAAATAGACTCATCCTTGCAATGAAGACAACCACAGCAAAACATTCCAGGCAAAGGATGGTGAGTCATGAATGTATGTATTGCAAATTTGGGAGTTTCAGCTGGTCTGCTACCATGAACACCCTGCCTTGCCACCGACAGACTGTTCTGCTCTCTCTCTTCATTCTTCAGTAGGAATGTGGCAAATCACACTCTCCTTCCTTTGGCTACTTTCCTTTAGTTTGGATTGGGATCTTTCAGGAAGGAGCCTGTCTTTTTCTGCATGGGCTGAGATTTAGATGAGAAACTCCAAAGATCAGTGATATCAAGAATGCATGTTAGAGTTCAGGAAATCTGGCCAAATTCAGGTATTACCTGTGTGTAAGAACCTACATAGAGCAGGCCTGATTCCAAAAGGCTTTGCAAGCACACAGCTTGATTGACTTGCATAGGAAGAGGGCTTTTAAGGGTTTCTGGAAAAGCAACAGGCATCTTTTTTTTGCCTAAATAAGGGCTTTGAATATGTGCCTTTTGGTCAACATGTCTTGAAATAGAAATTATCTGGGAGGTTATGTGAGAGCTAGTGGTCTCCTCACTTACCTTAAGTAAGGACTCCTAATGATTCTTTAGATCCCTGGCTATATCTTTTAATCGTTGTCCTCAGGATCCATTTTCCCAGCACAGAGATCAGTGAAAATCTCTTTGACATCCAGTTCTGCTTTCCAGCTTATTTATCCCCTGCCTGTTGTGACATAGTCTAACACCACCCCTCTTCCTAAACTGTGCTTGACCTTCCGGATCAAACATCAGCTGCTTTATCTTCACGTTGTCTGTGCATGGACACTGAGGAAATGTAATGTTTCTCTCCTTCAGCTGTTTGATTCTTACTTGTGCATTGTCCTTGATTTCCATCTAAGGACCGTATTTCCCAGGTTACCTGAACTGTCTAAGCAAATACATGATGCATTTTGCATGCACATTTATAGCAGTAAGTTTTACCACAAAAAAGGGAATTTCAAAGCAGGTTCAAGAACCTGAGTACACATCTGGGCAGGTTGTTTCTCAGGAGGAAGGAAGTTTCCCAGAAAAGTGGCATAAAGGAATAATTTTGTTTGTTATTTGGGTAGAACTTTGCAACCTGATTCAACTAATCAAAACTGCAGGAAAATATTTGGAAAATATCAGAACATTTCCCATTTGAGAATGCCAAAATGTTCTAAGAAATAATAGGTTTCGCTTGAGGGCAATCAGATGGTTTTGAGCTGACCCTAAGCAAAATCTCTTCTGTTTTACTTAATCTTCTCCTCAGAAATGCCTGTTCCAGTTTAACTCAAGCCACTTTTGCTCCTCTTGACTTTTGATTTTGCCACTTCAAAGAAAGAAGGAGCAATTAGTCTGTGAACTCTGCCTTTTTTATATACACAGGTTGCCCTCACCACTAACCACATGGAGTCCTTGAAGTGCATGAGGCAAATGCCTGGAAAGCAAACTTAAGCCTTGCAAGCTCAATTCTCTGTTCCACAGTTTAGAAAAAGGAGAAGAAAATCAATTGTCTGAAGTTTAATGGCTGTATTTCTGGAGCCCTAAAGAATTCAGGGATGTGTAGAGCAAGTGAGAACACTGTGCTGTGCAGGATGTAGTGGCAGAAGCAAAATGACTGTTTTTATTAGCAAAGGTGAAGCTGAGAAGGTGAGGGAACAGCTTTGACAGTGGTGCCAGGCTTTAGTTTGTGTTGTGTTAGTGAGTTTAGGCATAAATAGACCTAAGTATGGAGACCTCCAGCCTTAAGTAGAAATGAATAGGGTGCAGCTACTCAGTTCATTTGCAGATCAGATCATTTGCAAGTACTGACACTGACTTTCACATGGACTCTCTAATCCATTGATCTTGAAGCATTTTACTGGGAAGTGAGTCCCATTGGGCTAGTTCCACTTTTAAGGAGAAATAAAGCCAGAGAACATGGAAAGGCCTAGAACAACAGGGCAATGGCAGGGGGAAGAAAAAAGTCCAGGATGCCCAATTCCAGTGGCCAATTTTTGGGTCCATTTCCTCTCCTCTGTTTGCTAATATTTGGGACAGTGGAAAAGAGGTGAGTACACAAGAAACTCCTGCATTGCTAGGACAGTGATCAGCCTACATCTGAAGTTATAAGAGAGGTGCAGTGTCAAGGACTGCTGTGTGACAGACCACTGAATAATGATTTAGTCTCCTTGGAGGACAGAGTTATCTGAGTTCTGTGTTAAATTCCTGATTTAAAGTGTTCTCTGCATATGAGACATTCACTGGAAGAACTCTGTTTCCTTCTCTGTTTATCACCAACCTCATAAGTAGTGTACATATGTTAGGAAAGCTTACAAAGCTTTGCTTTACAAACTAATTCAAAAGATTGTCAGTTGGAGCTTTAACTGTTGCGAATGAAGTCCAATTTTGCAGTTCTTGGCAGGGCTCTGGAAGGACAAGATACCAAGAAATCATCCCAGTATCTTTGTCACAGAAAGATGAGTTCAGCCCAAGGGTTTCTGCAGCACCTTCAACAGGGTGACCAAAGATCTGTGAATTTCTTTCCTACCAGAGGAAAAAGGAGTATAGAGTTGTGTTGGCATCACACCCATGCCCCAGACTCTGCATCCAGCAGGAAGGAAGGAAACCCGGGTTTCTGGAGAGGCAGAGTAGATCCTGTAGAATCACAGAATGTTTTGGGTTGGAAAGGACCTTAAGATTATGCAGTTCCAGCCCCCTATCAAGGGCAGGGACACCTTCCACTAGACAAGGTTGCTCCAAGCCCAATCCAACCTGGTGGAACACTGCCACAGATGGAGCATTCACAGCTTCCTTGGGCAACCTATTCCAGTGCCTTACCACCCTCACAATCAAGAATTTCTTCCTTATATCCAACCTAGATCTCCCCTGTATGTAGGAATGAAGGAAGCTATGAGAAAGCAATAATTTGCCTCATTCAACAATTCTTCAAAAAGAGCACAAGCACAATTGTCAAGACTAGCAGAACCAGGCTGCAAACAGCTATTTCATGCCACTCAGGCTACCCTATTTGAGGGCAGAAACTGAAGTGTTTTCAAAAGCACCATGTCACTCACTGCTTTACTGTACATCTACAGATATGTGCTATGAAGGCAAGGACACATCAGCCTGGCTTCATGAGCGTGTAGTCAGCATGTCAGCTCCAAACTGACATGTACCCCACACTTCAACAAGAAAGCTGTGAAGGTTATTATCACTGAGCAACGCTCACATGAAATGTTCTGTGCCTGTGGGCTCAAGGGCTTGTACTTTCTGTCAGAGACCTCTGTCACAATAAGCTTCCCTGACAGTAGGTTTCTGCTTGTAAACACTGCAATCTGACTGGATTTCAGGAAACTGGGCTCCTTAGCACCAAAACCCATTTTTGTATGAGGAATAATGTTGTCCAACAGTACAAAATAAGAAGAAAATACCATAGTCACTGGCCTTACTTGGCTCCTTTACCCAGTGCTACACCCATGTACCTGATTGTGGCTGATTTCAGCAGGAATCAAAACTCAAATCCTGGAAAAGGATCCCAGACTTAGGCTCCTAAATTAGTTAGGCACTTTGAAAATATTACCCCTTAGCCTTTATACTGCTTAATATAATTTCCACAAAGCTTCTCATAGCACACAGTGGGATTAAAGTAATTAAAATATCATGGTACATTGCATTGGCAGTAAGATGTAGTCTCCCAGATCATGTTATTCATAAATAACTTAAGATGACTAAGAGTGATTATTAAATAGCACTGAGGCTTATATAGTCCAGATAATGACCACAGTTGCATTCCCTCATGAAACAAAACATGCCTGCACATAGAAATAGAAAAGATGAAAAGATAACACAACTAAAAAGTTATTTCCGTGGGTCCAAATCTCTGTTTTGTCACCAAATGGTGGTTGTTTTACAGTGAAAGATGCATGTTGCGCATTTTTGCTTCCACAGGTTTCTGGGGGCTAGTCAACAATGCAGGAATCTCAACATTTGGTGAGACTGGGTGGCTGCCAATGGAGAAGTATGAAAGATTTGCAGATGTGAACCTCCTTGGGAGCATCAGGACAACCCTGGAGTTTCTTCCCCTTCTAAGGAAATACAAGGGTAATGCTAATCCACTGTTATTTAGAGTTGTAGAATAATTAGCTTACTATAATCAGGGTAAATGTAGCATCTATAAAAAAAGCTTTAATTGTGTCTCATTGAACTGAAATGACAGGCTCCTTCTGTGTGGCCTGAAAAGGAAATCCTGATCCTTGATCCTGAAAAGAGGGTCAAGTTGTAAGAGGGAAAAAGTACCCTTAAAGAGCTTGTCTTTAAAATACATAGAAAAAATACTTACTAATAGTGAATGACCTCAGTGTTTGACTAAAAGAAAGAGAAGAAAAAGTGCTTACAATAAATCATTAATCTCAGGCAAGACTTTGTAAGCACTGACAGTCAGAAAACACAAAGGACCCATAAACTCCTGCTTAACTTTGTTATTTAGGCTTTACTATTTTACTGTTTGGCAATTAGGAGAGGAAAGATGACATCCAGTCTCCAGTTCCAGTCCTAGTGAAATCGTCTTTATGACCTTGGGCAGGAAACTTCAAGTACAGAGCCACGTGGGTATCCAATGGGATAATTGCATTTGCATGGTACTCCATATGTGTGGGCTTTATCCTTTCTTCTGAGAAGAAGTGGCTTAAACAGCCCTCTACAGCATTGCAGCATGTCTCAATTGCTTTGCAGTTTGTTCCCTACTTGTCCCTGTCTGTATTTGGGAAAGAAAGATATCCTCTTCCTTTCTCCACCTTTTGCTAAGCTTGTCTATTTAAGTTGTAAGCTCTTTAAGGTGAGGATCTGTTCAGTGTGTATCCAGCATCAACTAAAGCAAGGGCTATGTTGCATCTGGAAGCCCACATGCCGCTGTTACACAAAATGCTGGTAAGGTAAAAGTATTCCCTTTCTGGCTTCTCTGCTTCTTTCTGCTTGGTTGCCTTTAGTCTACAATACTCTGATGCAAGAAAAAAGAAACCTTTAAATATTGCAAGCTAGACTTGTTTTTGTAAAAGAATGTGCTATTGCATGTACCCAGTGACTATTACATGGGAACATGTCACTTTTCTTTCTGTGATGTCCTACTTACTGCTAAAACTCTGTGGTGCTAATCCACCAGAGGCATTTGTCTGACTCCATGAATTGCAAGGAGTTACTTTGAAGTGAAAGGGACTAAATGTGTGTTTGATGTTAAGCACATGCATAAACTTTTAGATTTGGGTCTGGATGGCTGCACATGCATATACCTTAGCTCAAAGGAGCACTCTGCATCTCACTCCTGGCTGTCAATGCTGCCTTTATTAACTGCCCATTTTCAGGTCCCACCGATGTAGGAGAGGAGGCCAGGGCACTTCTAGGAAGAATTCTAGGTTTCTTGTCTCCTTTCTTGCAGGAACAGCCAGGACAGCTAAAGCTCATGTTTTTGGGGGCAGCAAGTGACCTCTCCTAATTAAAAGCTTGAATTATGGATGTTAAAGCAATCTCCTGGAAAAGTCGGTTTTCAGTAACCTTAGGCAAAGAGAGAAGTTAAATGATGTGTCCCACATCCACAGTGCATGTACCAAATCACTCAGATACTTTATAAAGGAGCAGAGGTCATCCTACCCAAAGGCCTCTGAAGGACAGGATGGGCTCTAAAGGAATGGTTTACTGCCATTTTAGGATGAGAACCTGCTTCAAGAAAAACTTCCCTTTACAAATAATAATCTGGAGGTGTTGCCCTCCAGCACAGAATTTAAGTATCCTACGCTGAAAGGAGCAACATTTCCATAACTTTTCCAGCTGGCCAGGCCACCTGATGCAGCATCTTGATCAGCAAGCTAGTTGCTGTTCTCCTGTTATTGTATACAAGATTTCTTCCAGACACCGTGTAGGAAGGCAGGGGACCTAATTCAGAATGACTGATTTCATTGCATTCCCATTATATCATTTTGATACCCCACAAACCTAAACCATTTGATTAGATTTGTAGCAGCAATAGGACTGCAACTATGTTCTCTGTATTGTTAGCGATGAGGCCATCTCCTCTCTCACCTCTGGTATTGATATATCCACATTCATGCATTTCTCACTCCATAGTATGACTGATAGAAGTTTACAAGTAAACAGTAGAAAAGAACCACAACCCAGTGCCTCAAATCAGAAATCCCTGATATTTAGGGCATGCCTGTATTTGGCAAGAGTTACAATGTGGGAAAAAGCAGCACAGATCAGTGAAATTATATCAAGGCAGTGTGAGGCTGCATAGATTTTGTCAAGTCACCTTTCTCTGGTAAAGCTTATCCCTGTACAATCTGATTTTGACTTTCTATGCACAGTTGTAAGCCAGGTCTCAGTGCAGATATCATTAGTACAGAAAATTGTGTTAACAGTCGTATATCCACTGCAGGAAAAACCATCTGCTCCTCCCCTATGCAGTCCTACCACTAGCATCAGCTTTTATTACTATTTTTCAGTCTAAAGCTTATAGGGAACTGCTTTTTTCCATCATTTCATTCTCAGACTCAGAAGGAATAAGCAGTGCATAGGGGATATGTTATGCTTTATCCAGTCCAGCATCTTTCACAAGACAGAAGAAAGATTTTTGTGTGAAGTTCTTTGCTTAACAGAGCTGAATGCACTTTTGTGCTGGGACTGCACACTTACATGTCCCAGCTTTGGCATATTATGTAGTAAACCAGCATAGACTCATAGAAAAGTTAGGGTTGGAAAGAACCATCATGCTAAATATCACGTTACTGGCAGCTCAGAAGACTCAAGTCAGATCAATAACTCTATGTTAAGACTGAGAGTAAAGCTGTTTGCACTGTTTTCTTTCCAGGACGTATTGTTTTCATGTCCAGCATTAATGCCTATTTTACTCTGGGAAATGGCATTTATTCTATGACCAAGGCAGCTATTGAAAAATTTTGTGATGCTCTAAGACTGGAAATGAAGAAGTTTGGTGTTCAGGTAAGTGATGTAATGAGTAGCCATTGTGTGAAACTCCCTGCTCTTTCTAACATTGATTTTCATATGAGAAAGAGAGAAGTTATACTCCTGAAATTTTCTAGAAAGCTAAAACACATCTTTTTACGGGGAAAGGAGGCAACTTGCATAAAGAATACCAGACAATGATTTGAGGGCGTGTTGTGATTTAACCCCATACAGCAAACTAAGCATCACCCAGATGCTCACTCATTCCCCCCCAGCACGATGTGGGAGACAAAGAAGAGTAAGAAAACTCATGGGTTGAGATCAAGTCAGTTTAACAGGTAAAGGAAACATTGCACATACCAGCAAAGCAAAGAATTCATTCACCACCTCCCATGGGCAGGTAGGTGTTCAGCCATTTCCAGGACAGCAGAGCTCCATCACAAGTAATGGTGACTTGGGAATACAAACACAATCACTCCCAATGTCCCCCACCTCCTTCTCCTTCCTCAGCTCTATACACTGAGCATGATGCCATGTAGTCTGGAACATCCCTTGGGTCAGTTGGGATCAGCTGTCCCAGTCGTGTCCCTTCCCAACAAATTGTGCACCCTGAGCCTGCTCACTGGTGGGGTTGGTGAGAGGCAGAAAAGCCCCTGGCTCTGTGCAAGCACTGCTCAGGAATAACCAAGACATCCCTGTGTTACCAACACTGCTTCCAGCACAAATCCAAAACTCAGCCCTGCCCAGCAAACTTTACCCCAGCCAAGATCAGCCCAAGATGGAAATTTCAGCCAAGGGAACAAGAAACAACATACACAAAAGAACATCTACTCTTGTGCAAAGTAAGCTCCATGCATCAAACTAACAAAGATAAAACTGGAGTTGGATCTGTGGATGCAGCTTCCCCTTGGCAGGAGGTGGTAGCTCTGTGGCTGATCAGTGGGCTGGAAATCACTGAGAAAAGCACACCTGGGTGATGTTTGGAGTTCTGAGAAGCTGCGGGGTAGCATGTCTTTGTGCCAATGATGCCATTTCCACCCTTCCTCCACATCCTCTACAGTGGAGAAACCTTCTGAGACAGGCCTGCCTGAGCAGTGCCATCACCTGTGAAGAGCTCTTAACAGACCAAGTAATGAAACTTTCTCTGGAGTGGCTCTGGGAGCAAAGAGCTCAGATAGGCATTGAGCTCTGTGCAATGAGAAGGAAGACTTGTCACCCACCAGAGGGCTTCCTTCTTTCCTCACAACATCTGTGCTTAAAAGATCCTTCCTTTTTGTGGTAACAGCAGCACTGCAAAAGGCAGTATCATGCAGAGTAATTATGTTTTTATTCTCTTAGCCTAAGAGGCTCTAATAGTGCTCTTAGTGCCCTGTCTAAGCAACGCTGATAGTCAAACCTGAAGCTTAGATCACTAAGGAGCTTTGTTAGGCTCTTTCCTTGGCGTCACTCCACTGTTGAAACGCTCTTCGCAAACACTAAAAGTCTTCCCTGGAGGATTTACACTGGTGTACTCTTTATGTACACAGATTTACAACACTGTTCATAAGATTTGTGTTGGAAGAAATTACAGCTATGCATGTATTAACTACCCCTCTTGGATAAATATAAAATGCTATAAAATGCAAGTGATTTTACATATCCTAATACTACACAGCATGATGAGGATTTCAACCGATTTGCTGAGGGATAATCTCAAATGCATGGAAGAGCTTAGTTTAACAGGTAAGCTACTCTGGTCATTTAGGGTTTTACAGTTCCCCAGCCCAGAAATAGCCCCAGCACACAATGCAGTGAGAAAGGCTGACAAACATTCCAGAGTATCTGTGATTTTATTTCTCACTGTATGCAAGGTACTGGCTGGCATTTGCCAAAGAATCTACCCTGCAGACAACCTACAGAATAAAGGGTCCCTCTTCGTTATGCTTCCCTCCCCTGCTCTGTTGTTCCCTTTGTCCTTTCCACAGAAAGTCACCCAGAGGCAGCAAGGAACAGAGCTATGATTCTGTCCCACTGTACTCTGGCCAGGCAAGCTGGCTGCCTACAGGAAAGTATGTGTCTCCCATCAGAAAGGCTACAGAAAATCAAGGAAGGGAAAAAAGGTAGCATCTCTTCTTATCTCCAAGCCAACTCCAAAAAAACTACAAAACATGATGTTTTCCGAACCCCTTTGTCTAAAATAAATGTGTGAAGTTTATTATTGGCATTAGTTTGGCTAGTAGCAAAGGGGAGGCTCCCAAAGATGTCCTGTGACAAACTTGATGCCCCAACTATGCCCACTGTTTCTGCTGGAGCTGATCCACATCCCTTCCTGCTCCCACAGCTGAACCGTTCTGGTATACAGCACACCAAATGCCATGCAGGCTGAGACAGGCACATCCCATCACCAACACACACTAGCTTCTGGTAGATGGGCTGGGTAGCAGATGAGAGACAAAGGTTCTATAGTTCCACGGATTTCCCAGAGGATGCCTGTCAGACCCCCAAGTATCTTACATGGCTCAGCACCATTTTTCCTCCCTTTGCGCTGTACTCTTTAGAAATCAGGTCAGATAAATGCCATGGAGTTTTTAATGTTGCACGGCTACAAGTAGTTTGAACAAGCACGCTCCTAACTGAGGACAGGCATGCACACTGTGTGCTCAGTGTGCTCTGATAGTCTCAGAAGTCTCAGAAGTTAGCAGAGCATCAGCAGCAACACACGCAAAGAAAACAGGCGGAGCAGAAAAGGATGTGTGTGCTTTCCATTTAAATCCACGTGCACAGAAAGCTATGGAAATGAACAAATTATTTCAGTGACAGCCAGACCAGGAACTTTTGTCCCCTCTGTGCTTGGCTGACAAGGCCTATTTTACTTTTAATTAGACATAGGTGGGGAAAACAGCACTTCTTTCCCCCAGACCTTCTAATTTTCTTTGACATCTCCTTTTGTCCTAAAGTGGGGCAAAAAATTACCAATTGCAAGATCCACCAGTGAGTGAAACCCTCT
Organism: Forpus xanthops; assembly: GCA_032466535.1. NCBI lineage: Eukaryota > Metazoa > Chordata > Aves > Psittaciformes > Psittacidae > Forpus > Forpus xanthops. The sequence goes on from JASSUY010029443.1 coordinate 56,011, forward strand.
AAATATTCCACTTTGGAGACATCAAAGTCATACTGAAATGCTTTGTATCAGTATTGTCAAAACATTTTATACCACTAAGCATTCTATAAAAATCAAAGATGCATAATTGCATTTGGTGAAGACATGCTGAGTAGTCACAACAAGAACATTAAATCAGAGCGAAAGGAGGAAGTCAGAATAAAGCACCTCTGCAATCTTAAACATTTCACGGGAACATATTTGATTTCAGTCAAGTTTTCAAGGCTAAAGTTTCAATAAAGCAGCATTTTCTGGAAGAAATACATCTGCAGAAAGCTTTTGATCTGTTTTACCGACTGTAGTATTTAATTGGATTCAGAATAACTGATTGTATCTTGATAAGTTTTACATGTTGCTTTTAGGTCTGTGTTATTCAGCCAGGAAATTATGCACGCTTCACAAAGATCCAGCCACCACTCAGTGCCGAAGAGATCTGGAATGAACTCAGTGAAGAGGAAAAGACAGTTTACAATAAGGAGTACGTTCAAGAGCGGGCAAACTTTTTCAACAGCATTGTGAGTGAAGGAAGCACTAAGGGCAATGAAGTTGTGGATGCTATGGTAGATGCTTTAATGTCTCCTGCACCCAAGGCGCGTTACATGGTAGCAAAGCTGAAGGAGAAAGCACTGGTCTTTGTGTGTGCTTTATTCCCAACTGTTGTGATGGATTCTGTTTTGTCTTACGCTCTGAGTAAAGTAAAACTTGGTAGTATGCAGTGACTCAGGCAGATGTGAATATTTAAAGTTGTGAAAGCCAGGACTGAATCTAATGCCCCCTGAAATCAATGTAATGACACCAATAAACTAATGCAAACTTTGGAGGGTCTCCTTAGTCAGAACTGTTAGTTATTCATGAGGAAAAGGATACGGGAACCAACATAAAATTCATATATTTGTTTAGATGACTTTATTTCTCCCACGTGGAAAAAAAAAAGCATCCACTTATGCTGCTTTAGGTATTGCCTAGAAAATCTAATGCTGCTTCTCCTAACACAATACCAGGCTATTGTGCTACAGACATGAGGGAGAGAAAATGAAGCATTTTCCACATGACAACTGAACATCTGAGATCATTACAGCAAACATGAAAATACTTTATCTGTAGGATACTGAGTAGTAATTTATTAGGGCTGATGAAAAGAGGTTAATGGAAAAGTTAGGAATGAGAAACAGATCTTGAAATACCTTTAATGGAATTAAGTGGCTGTAGAAAGCTAGGATATGTCGAATAAGGTAATATAGAAACAGTGTCTTTGCTAAATACACCTCAGTACTTTCTCAGGTGTTCTGGATAAACCTGTAACAGAGACAGTATGTCATGGGCTTCGGAAAATAAGTAGCATATTCAATTTACAAAAGAATATTCAAACCGAAATAAACTCTTATATTTTATCTGATGTCTGGATTAATCAATGAGTTAACCTAAAGTGTAGCAGAGAGCTAAACGCTAAGGTGACAGATATCAGTATACAGTAGCAACCTGTAGCTTAGAAAGATCATATTCATTGCCGGATTACACAATACACAGTTTTAAATTTGGCTTGGTTGTGGCATGGCATAAAATCCAAGAACTTTGAGGCCAAAAGATCCCAGAATAGTTGTGATAAGCTGTGGTGACACTGGCAGATAGAGGGCAGCAGCATGGAGCATCAGCTTCTCCCGTATCAAATCGAAGATTCTGCTGTAAATTGACCTAGTTGATTTTTTGGTCTGAACCAGAAACTGCATCCTATTCCCAGGAAGTCTTTCATAATACATCTAATTAATTACTGAGAAAAAATCCTCTCTCTTGTGGTGGGCAGTCTGAGCCAGGAACATAGGTGAGATGAGCAAACATGACTATCCCAGGTCTTCTCCTGATATACTCAGCAGTGGAACCACCATCTTATTGCACTTGGTTTAGATTGTGGAACATCTCTTTCCAAATGCTGGACCCATCCTTGGAGCTGGCATTGACAAGAGGACAAGTCAGGGCTCCCACCTGCTCCACAGCCCATCAACAGCAAGATAATCAGATGATTATCATCCACTCTCCTCATTTAACCACAGCTGAGCAAGGCCAAGCAAGGGAACAGGAACAAGGCTTATTTCAATAAACCAATTGATTTCTTCTATAGGAATTTCCCCTGCTTGACCTTAGGGATTTCAGCAGGCTTACATTGCTTTGGAAAAGTTGCTTTCATGCTCTTTGTGTGGATTACCCTTTCTTACAGTAAGTAGCACTGAACACAACAAGCAGCTTTGAAAGCCAGATGTTTCCCTATCAGCCCCAGAATGTGTGTGAATCTCTATGCCTCAAAGACAATGTTGCTTTCCATTACATGGTCTCCCTTCTCTTTGCATTTCTGAAACCTACTGCAATAAGTTCTTGCTGAAAGCCAGCACCAAAAGGTTTCCCTCTCAGATACTGACAACGTGAACTAAATTCAGGCTGAAAATTCCTCCGTTATTTGCTGTGCATGCGGTGAAGCAGGTGACCAGTGTTTCAGTAGCCTCTTGTAACATCTAGATGAGCAATGGTCCAGAACATTTATTCCTTCATCCTGAAAACTAAGCACTTGCAGTGTGTAGTTTCTCACACAGGGTACAGTGACAAGCCAGATGAGAACAAATGGGACAAATGAAGGCAGTTTGTGTTTTCATTGCTGTCTCACCTGTCAGCATGGAAGCTGAAAAACAGCTATAAAATTATTATCTTTCTTCTTCCCCCTCATCTTTTTAATATTATGATCAGCATATAAAGAACTGATCAAGAGAGAGTCAGATCTTCAGTTATTAACAGACCTGATGCCTCCCACTGAAAGTCATCTGGAATCCTCCCACTGAATTCTGTGTGTTCCAAGGCAGTGTTAGACAAGCACACATGAAAAAAAAGGAGAGGGAATGATTTCAGAGTTCCTGGGCTTAATAGGAAAGAGACCCTCAGAGAAATGGTGATGAGAAGGGTTCAGCACACCCTCCTCCACATGTCTTATAGGGTACAGAAGTTGTGGGGTTAATAACAAGCTTTTATTGAACAAACATTGCTCACTGAGTCAGTAACAAACTCCAAGGACCCCCAGAGCTGTTGGCTCTTCAGCCAAACTCCTGCTCACCCATTTGTCACTGTAGAGCTCATGCAACTCTAGGGATCCCAGCCCTCTTCCTGGCCATACAGTACCTGGAAACATGTCCCGGGAAGTGCGGAGTTGCTGGACTACCCACCTTTCCTTTTGCTACTCTGCCACATTGTTGGATGAGAAGCACCTCTGTCTCACTCAGTAACCTCAAAACCACCTTTACCTCAAGTCAAGTTAAAAGTGCAGATGCATACAAGAGACCTGTACTTACAATATCCAAACCAAGCAATAGTTACAGTTTTAGGAAAACCTGAGGTGACAAAAATAAGACAAAAACCAATACTCTGCTGACACAACTTTTAAATCTGAAATACTCCTCTCTCCTGATACCCAGCTAACCTGCTGCAGACACTCTCCTGGGATTGCATTCAATAGAGAACTTCTTGGCAGAACACATTAGCTTTTACGACTATTCAGCTTTTATAAGGCCTGCTAACAGCTTGGTAAATCTTAAATTTCCCTTGAAAACAACTACCACAAGAGAGATACAGCTTCCCTCCCAAGCATTTTTTCCAGGGACACAGTAACCAAGTGACTCAACCAAGTACAGAAGCAGATGTGATATTACCATGGCTTATAGAGCACTCTTCTAGTTGTATGAACAGATTTTACATAGATTTTACAGAGGTTTGATAGGGAGGTAAATTCTAGCCATCGTGAGGCTTTCTTACTAAGCACTTACATCAGTTATTCCATGGGTTTTCTCTTCTATGCAAGGGCTAATTCCTAAGAGTGCATATTAATTGGCAGAAAGGATAAGCATTGTTTTTAACAATAAGCAATTATAGAAAGCGTATCAGGAAGAGGAAAAAAAAATCAAGCTAAATCAGCTTAGCAACTTGTGCATTGATCTGATATTAACAGCTTCATACAGTGTCATCAAAAAAGAAACAGAGCAGAGCCCAGGAAATACACATCTAATGTGAGGGATAGGAGGGTATTACCTATGAGCACAGTTCTGAGGTGGTTGTGCTTCTGTGTTAAATAAAGATCATCTCCAGAAGTTCATTGGTACTTCTGGAAGAAGTCTGTTTCCCTAACTTGAGAGAGTGCAGTTTGAGAAAAGCCTCCATGACACCTCCCCAGCCCAGGCCATGGGCTGTTCCAGGGGGTAGAAGACCTACACTTCTGCACTTGTGGTAAGCATTGCTGTGGACATCACAACCAGTTACAGACACCAACCCTGAGCAACTGCAGCAGCAGCACTTCGCTCCCACTGCAGTGTTACGGATGGGGTAAGCAGAGAGGTTTTTTTGGTGCTTAGGAATGTTAACATCCTGATTTGATCTCATGCTCCCTCAGCGTAACTCACAGCTAGCAGAAACAGTCCATATGACCTTCAGAATTAACCAAATGTCTAAGTGTGTGTCATTCTCGTAGGCTGCCAAATCTGAACAAGGAGATTTTGGATGTAATGCACCATGCAGCAGATTTTTTGCAGTAGCATCAGAATCCAGAGAGATGAGTAACAGGAATGATTACTTGCATAGTAAAAGGCTTAAGTAAAAGTCATGCAATCCCCAAGCACACCTTCCAGCTGAAGTCAAACTATCATGTAGCTCAGCTAACACTGATGTCAGCAGTGCTCCAGTGCCAACCAGCACCAGAGTCCTCACAGTACACAGTCTCCTTTCAGAGGTCAGCACATCCTCATGCTTTTACTCTGACAGATAAAACCCAGCACAATACAAAGACAGCAAGTGGCAGTGAGGATGACAGCTGCATTATTCCACTTGTTCCATGCAGGGACTATGTAGTGCTGCCAGTCTGGCACCTCCTGCCAGCACCAAACAAAACTTCACAGCCTTTGTACTTAAGTACTTTGAAGCTGCTGTTCAGTGGTGAAATCTTGCCATGTGGAATTAAGACCATTCTGGAGCCATAAAGTGAACATACTGGTAATGGGGGCTTTACCTATCATGACAAAGTATATATACTGTAGGAACAAATGAGATTGATGTTTAAGAATGTGTAAAACAAGAGGAAGACATACATGCTCCTCAGTAATAAATGTTCTTTGGATTAATCCTGGTTAGGAAATTATTTATTGCTGATTATCTTATTCTCAAACGCTGACACAGTGGGCAAATCCTATCTGCTGGGGGTTATAGAGATAGCATTTATCCAGGTAACCATGAAGTGGAGAACCTCTGGGATTGTCCCAGAAGCAGACATTGCTCCTTCCTGACTGTAAGCTGCTAGAGATGTCCCTGTGTGAGGGGAGGGTGCATGCTTACAGCATCCAGGACAGAGCAACTTCAAAACCATACCAGTTTTTACCACATTAATCCTCTGGACAGTATTGCCCTCAGATGAAGACTCGGGTGGTGTGCAGACACCTTAGTCTGTACCAAACCATGTGAGAACTGTGCCTTGATTGGTGCTGTTCTGTTTCCCAGGTTTGCCTCTGGGAGCTGTAATCTCCAGCTACAAGGCTCTAGGGTATTTCCAAAGCCCTGGGCAGTTTACACCTTTCTTTCCTTAGCACAGTTACATGTTTACTGCCACCATTCCACTTGTATTCCTGCATTACCTTGGCACTCCACCAAAACTGAGCTGTCAGGCAAAAAGAGCCTGAAACAGCTTGACTTCAGACCTCGGGATAATATTCTCTAGTGAGCTTTATTTATCTTAGAGATAAATAAAGGGAGATAAATGAAAGCAGGTAATACTGTGAGTTTCTCTAATACGATTTTGATCCTATTTAGTTTGGAGATGTTGCCATACCTTAACAACAGAGTAGCAGCCAACAAGGCAGAGATGCTCTGCTCTTGAAGCCACATTGCTTTGAAACACCAGTTCAGCTGTTGAAAAAGGATGCTTTGCTTCCTGAATCATGAGTCCTGATTATCTCTCTCAAAACGATCACAGCAAGATAATCACCATGAGTAAATAAATATTATCACAAAAACTAAATATCCCCCACCAGTACACATGCATTTATAACAGACATCCACACTTGGGGTGAAATACCAAGTAGTCTTACTTGTTATGGTCTGACTCCAGAGCTCCCACAATTCCCAGAGTCAACTCATGCAGGTGTTTCAAACAGAATCTTAAGTTATTTTTGTACCGGAATAAATTGCAAAATATATGTGTTAGCCTTACTAATGTGCATTTAATGGGTGCTACTCTATAGACTGAAGAAAAGGAGAATTCACCTGGGTCTTTAGGCTAAGACGTGTGTCTCCTTGTGTGCGGCAACAGTAAAGCAAAAGGTCTAACACAGAATAGCAGGGCAACATCTGCTCCTGTGCCACATTTGAAGCAGCTATTTAGTGTGACCAAGGACAAGGATCTGGACAATGTAGTTTCAAAAAAAGAAACACTATTCTGCCTTGGTGAATTGCTAAGACTTAAGTCCAGCCAATTCACACTGCAAAGCGCTACCATGAGATATCTTCTGTACAAACAACGCTCCCTGCAAGGGAAATAATGAAATGCTTTATGCTAAAATGATGTTATCTCTTGTTACTCACCACACAGTGCCATGCCTTGTGTCACCTGTCTTTCCGTGCTATTGGACACCTCTCCAGCTCTGTGTCACCACTTCCCTGGCAGAAGAGATTTCACAATAAAGCCCAATTTTTTTGTTGAACTTCTGAATTCTAGAAGTGTTTTTGCAAATAGTTCAACAGCCAGTCTTGGCTAGGTATAAGACAAACAGTCCCCCTGCAGGAGCTAGCCTCTGCCATTATCCCATACATGATTACTGACCCAACTGGAACACCAAGGGCCTGCTGGTTTGTGGCACTTGGATGCTGGAATTAGACACTAAATACCAAGAGCTTGAGAAGTCCCTGTGTTAATAGTGTTTGCCTTCTGGAATAAGTTATGCTTCAACTTGCTTAAACAGTTTTGAACATTTTTCCTCATTCACTGGCATTGACATTTTTTTCTCATGTTAATAAATAGGTTTCTCCTTCCAGACAGGCTTATGAATAATTATGTTTCAAGTCTAAAACACCTCATTTATACTACAGCGCTACACAAACCCTCTGGGGATGTCTATGGAGTTGGGTTATACACAGATCTTGTAAGTCTGTTTTTGTAGCCAGTAATTGTAGTAAAAGAGGTGATTTACATGGGAGGAAGAGGAGGCTTGGCAAAAAGGCAAGTCAATAGTGAGAAAACGTCAAAGGCCATGACATTCAACACCTTCCCCATGGCACCACAGAAGGACGCTGAATATTTCTTCCCCCTTGAAAGCAACAGGAGGAAGTCACAGAATCATACAATCAACTTGGTTGGAAAAGACCTTTAAGTTCATCAAGTCCAACCTTTACCCCAGCACTGCCAAGGCCACCACTAGCCCATGGCATTGAGGGCCTCATCTACACCACTTGCAGGGACGGTGATTCCACCACTGCACTGCGCAGCCTGTTCCAATGCTGAGCACCCTCTTGGTGAAGAAAGCTTTCCTAATACAGAGTTTAAACCTCCCCCAGTGCAGCTTGAGGCCATTTCCTCTTGTCCTGTCACTCGGGAAAAGAGACTGATCACACCTCTAACACCTTTCAGGCAGTTGTAGGGAGCGATAAGTTCCCCCCTGAGCCTTCTCTTCTCCAGACTGAACCCCCAGGTCCCTCAGCTGTTCCCCATCACACTGTTCTCCAGGCCCTGCACCAGCTCTTTTGCCCTTCTCTGGCCCCACTCCAGCACCTCAATGTCTCTCTTGTAGTGAGGACCCAGAACTGAGCACAGGATTCAAGGTGCAGCCCCACAGTGCCCAGAACAAGGGGATGATCACTGCCCTGGCCCTGCTGCCACACTGGTGCTGATACAGGCCAGGATGCCTCTGGCCTTCTTGGCCACCTGGACACAAGTGGCCATTAACCAGCACCCCCAGGTCCTTTTCACCGACCAGCGTTCACTCAGAATGGTTCATGTTGGAAAGCACCTTAAGCTCATCCAGTTCCAACCCCTGCCACGGCCAGGGGCACCTTCCACTAGCCCCGTCCAACCTGGACTGCACACCCCGCGCTGCTGACACCGCACAGGCCAGCCTCCTGCACCGCCACACCAAGCCCCGCTGCCCGATTCCCTTCCCGCCGCTGACCACCACCATGCACCCGTACCCGGCCTCAGGCGGGCGGCGGGCGGGTCCGTACCTCGCAGCGGGCCGGGGCGCTGAGGGGCGCCGCCGCCTCACGGCCCTTTCCCGGCCCTCTCACGGCCCTTTCCTGGCCCTTTCCCGGCTCGTTCCCGGCCCGTTCCCGCCTCGCTCCCCTCACAGCCGCCGTTGCCAGGTCAGGCGCACGGCGGCGCCCCGTTGCCAAGGCGGCGGCGGGCAGCAATGGCGGCGGCGCGGAGCTGAGGTTGGAAGCCGAAGGGGCAGGGGGGTGTCCGGCCGCCGCCAGGCCCTGTGGGCCCTCGGTTCTTCAGGTGAGTGCCCGCAGGGGCCGGTTGGTGGGGAGGGTGGGCAGCCGCAGGCCTGGCGGTGCGGGGCAGGCCGTGTGAGGCGGGGCGAGAGGGGCTGGGGTCGAGCCAGCGGGTTGTAAGGGTTGAACTCAGGCGCTCGGCACGCCTGGGCCAAGAACGCAAGTGCGGGGCACTGCAGGTGATGCAGGAGAGTACAGCAGGAACGGCACCACGGAGCTGTTGTGCTGCAGGTTTCCAAAGGAAGTACTCCACACTAGACATCAACACCCTCCCGTGTGCTTGACGCCTCCCTTAGAGAACAGGCTGGAGGTTACCTCAGTTTGTGTTCCTCCATGGTCAGACTAACAACTCCTTACAGCGTAAGTACAGAGCAGGTCAGTGCTAGCTCTGCCCATTTCAAGCAGTTTCTCTTCCATTAAAGCCAGTCTCTACAGGACACCCATCCTTCTGAGTCACAACCCAAGAAAAATCGACACCAGATCTATCCCTTACCTGGATTCAGCGAGTGCTCAGCACTTCTGGCTCATGGGACTGGTCACTCACCCTGTTCTTTGCTCCTGGGCACAGCAGCATGTTATCACCAGGAACTTGGTGTGGAGCCTGTGCTTTCCCCATGGTCTCTGTCCCAGCAGGTGTTGCTCAGACACCTGATTGCCAGGTACTGGCAGGCCCCAAGGGCTGCCCACTGCTGCCGCTGGCCATTGGGGCTCTATTACATCCAATCTGGATGAATACTGAAGTGTCAGGAAGAGGGGAGATTGGGATTAGGTATTAGGAAAAAAATTGTCACTGTGAGGGTGCTGAGGCACTGGTGCCCAGAGAAGCTGTGGCTGCCCCATCCCTGGCAGTGTTCTAGGCCAGGTTGGACAGGGCTTGGAGCAGCCTGGTCTAGTGGAAGGTGACCCTTCCCATTGCAGGGGGTTGAAACTGGATGAGCTTTAAGGTCCCTTCCAACCCAAACGAATCTAGGATTCTGTGATTCTGTGACTGGAAGTTGCAAGGCAACCTGAAAAGAATGCACATCTTTTGAACATGCATGCATGCATGTATTTATCCATCCACCCATCCACTCATCAATCATCCACCCTCAGTATCCAGCCATAACCTCAGGAGTGTCTTTACAGTGATCAGAACTGGGCCAAGTTTTCCAAAGGGCTGTATCTCAACACGATGTCAAAACCGACTCAGTTCAGACAGGAGGTGGCATGGAAACTACTGTCACTCAGCACTAAACTATGGCCTCTGCCGGAGGCAAAGTGTTTCTTGAGAGTTAACACCAGGAAGGGCTCAAGAGAAAACTCAGCATTATAGGCTATTCATTAAACTGGAATTCAGTTTTAGGAAGATTTTGCTTTATCATTCCTATTAAACATTAGTCACAGCCAAAAATCCAGTGCAATTACTCATATAAAGTTGTAAATATAGCATGACACTGTTACCACATTGATTTCTTTTATACTCGCCCATAATGCTCATGCTTATCTCTGTGGCCAGCAGGCAAATGGATTAAATTTAGAAAGTGTTAAGCTATTTTCTCTCGCTGAAGATAAAACACATGAAAGTTTCCTTTACTGGTTTGTGAATAGTGATAATTAAAGGAATGATTTCAACTTGAAATGTTTAAACTGAAAAATGTTGAAAACTTTAAAGAAAAGGAGTTCCAAGAGCTTCCAGCAGCAGCAGTCAGGCACCAGGCTTAGACAGTCACTGAGAGCTCTGGCCACCAGACCTTCCCTTTCCAGCAACGTACCTTGATGAGAGCTTTGTGAGAAAACAAGGATCTGACTGAAATGATTTTCTTAATAGTAGGTGTACCAGGAAAAGGATTAATCTGAATTTTAAATGAGTTCATGCTCTCAACCAAAACAATGATACAAGCTGGCAGAATGAAGGTAGCGATTCTGCTGATGTTTGTCAACAGATACAATTGTTGCTAAGCAGATTCTACAAGCTTGGAATTTATGATTATAGCTTCATGAAGCCCTCCCCAGAGCATGACTGTCTCAAAGCCACATTAACAATCCCTCATTTTTCATTAAAACATCTGTTACGGTTAAGTAATAAAAACTCCATCAAGTACATACAGTTGGTAGTATTTACTTAATGACAATCTGCAAGATGCTTCAGTGATATTTTCATTATAGAAGCCTGTTTTACTCACTCGTAATTTCATCTGACTGGGTAGAGCTTTTAATCACACCTGTTTTATTTGGATTCTGTTACTGTAGAAAATTCTAATAAAACTTGATCCAGTCACTTTCATATTAACTGTCACAGTTAAAATGTTATGGTTGTTTTCATGTAAATTGTTGGTTCTTAAAGCTTTGAAGCAAAGACTTTAAACTGAGTAAGATCTTGCTGGTGGCTGAATTGTGATAACAACATACTCCATGGCTGTAATGGAGATATTTTTGCTTATGTTTATGGAAATGATTTTGTTACTGTGTGCAAAGTATTAAAGTAATACCATGATAAACATCTCAAAAGCACCAGAAAAAACTGATCAGGCTGAATTGGGGCCAGAGTTGTAATGGAGTGTAATACTTTGCTCTGTGAGCAAAAAGGAAAGCATGCAGTAAGCATAAGGTGTGTCGTCACTCTCACGTCCTGAATGAGTTGAAGGTTGTGGGGGACAAGTAATACCTAATCACATACTTATTTCACTTTGGTTTCACACTTGTTTTGCAAGTGTGTCATCTCACCCTCTGGAAAACACGGCACCCTAGGACATCCTGATTCTGGATGCTTGTAATTCAGAGACTTCCATGTTTGTACAAGAGATAGCACTAGCAATGTTCTGAATCACAAGGATAAGCCATAAAATAAATCCACATGCATTGAATATTATCTCAATTTGTGCCTTCATTGAATGTTGATTATGGATTTTAGTAGCTGCAATGATGCTTACATTCTGTAGCATTACTAGCCTATTTCCATGGAGGATGTAACTTCTTCAGTGCTTGCTGCTTCAGGGGGGAAGAAAGAAGGGAAGAAAAGGCAAGTTTTGTTCTTAAAAGAGTTCTTGAAAAAGTGGTGTGTGATATCCAGCTGTAAATAATGACTAACATTTGGAAGAAAGGATCCAGCTTTTGAAAAGTAAACTCAAGTTCCTTACTGCTGTGGGGTGGTGGGAAATACAAGAATGAGAGAACATTCAAGCTTGTCAGCTTGTCACCTGGGGGAGCCTTTTTCCAGGCCAGTGACCCATTGTCTGCATCTTTGTCGTTTCCCCAAAAGTATTTGCTGCAGAGAAATGCAGTTTACGCTGTTAGGTACATAGTGCAGCAGGAAGTTCATGCATCAGCTACCAAAAAAGGAAGGTGCTCAGATACTGATGAGGTGATGCTAGTATCAGTTTTATGTTTCTGCAAGTACTGAGAACTGCGTGACTTGTGATTTTTTTCTCTTTATAGTATTAAAGTGACAGATGTTCAGCCTCCCTTTAAGCTTCCAAGTAATTGCAGATTATAACAGTTCCTTGAATGGAAAGCACTTACCTTACAGTTTCTTAACTTAATTTTCACCTTCAGTGAGACTCCTTCATAACAGTTTGAAGATTAGAAAGGACAATTTTGCAAAGTGCTATATGTGTTTATATGGTCTTTACATATGCTGTGTATACTAAATGAGAGAAATTCATTGAAAGCTTTGTGCTCTGTTAAGTTAAAGTGGATATTTTCATGCCTTCAGTATAGTTTGATTCCTGTTCCAACTGGCATATAATTATAATCTCATCTCTGAATTTACATTTTTTCTTCTTTCTCCATGTAGGTATTACTTCCTTCAAAGAAGTCATTTTATCTTATTCCAGGATGTTACCAGTAGATATCAGGCTTCGAAACTTACAGGTGTACAAACTTCTTCAGTGTGTTCACCAGAAAGACAAGAAACAAATAGAAAAGCTGGTCCAGAATGGATTCCCAAATCTCATTAATTTCACAGAGCCTATGGAAGGATATAGTGCCCTTCAGTTAGCCTGCATTAAAAATGACGTTGACATGTGCAGCTTCTTGCTGGAACAGGGAGCTCATCCGGATGTCCAGGACAAAATGGGACGTACTGCAGCAATGAAGGCAGCTGAGTTAGGCCACGAGCTCATTTTGGATATATTAGTAAAAGCTAAAGCAGACATGACTGTTGTGGATAATGAAGGGAAAGGTAAGTAAAAGGGAACCTTATCAGACCAGAGATGCCATAAAATGACCCCTTACTGTGTAGCACACTTGCTGTGTATATTGTGTGCCATCCATAATTTGGAGCCATCGTTGAGAGTAATCCTTACAGCTCAGCAGAAGCTATGCTGTAAGAGCTTTGGCGGAAATATTTCTCCCTGAGCAGCCTATGCCTAGAAGCCTATGCCTTTAGGTCTCTCTAGTACCTAGGTGAAAGACAACTTGTGATGGAGGATCATATTCCTCCCATGACCTGTCACTAAGTCCTGATTTACTCCCAGAAGTTCAAAGGCCCTATCTAAACTAGAAGTCTTTTTGCATGTATGTACCCTCAGAGAAGTGAATGGGTCTCTACTGAAGGATTTTGTCTGTTCAGCTGTGAAGCTCACAGCCTAAGTAACCTTTCTACTAATTTAATCCTTAATCTACACCATAATCCCTGCTGGTTTTCTTTGCAGGTGTTCTGTTTTACTGCCTTTTACCTACAACACGGCATTACCACTGCACGCAAATTGCCTTGGATGCTGGTGCAGATGTTAACAACTGTACCACTGATGGGAAGCCTTTATTCCTACAAGCCTGTGAACAAGCTCATGATATTAAAGAAATATGTCTGAATTTCATGGAAAGAGGAGCAAATCCCAGTGCAGGAAACCCAGTATGAATATTTCTGTAACTAAGAACATATATAGAGCAGTGTAGAATAGTTACCAGATGATTACAGAACCTTAAATCTTCACATTAAAATGATGAAGCAGTGACAAGTGCTTAGCTCTGTGGCCATGCCTGTTCCCTTCTTCTGCATCACCCTTTTTGCAAAGCAGAGATTTAAGTCTTCTGCTTGAACCACATATCCTGAGTTAGATTTCTGTAGATTAGAGTGCAGTTATTTTACAAACATAAAGTGTAACTGGGCCAGCTCTTAGGAGCTGCAATTTGCTGCACTTCAGTGGTGCAGGGCTGATTTGTTCTTTGCCTCCGTGCGCTCTAAGGTTTTCAGAGTTGAAATAATGCTCACTAAAAGGTCAGTCTAGCTTGAAAAACCTGATGGGGGATCAAGGCAGGAACAAGCCATAAGAAACTATTTTCATTCTTTTGTATGTCCTAGTCATTTATTTGTTTATTTCCTCAGTTTAACAAAGATGTGAAGGACAGCAGCTCTGTGCTATTGATCAAGTCAAGGAGCTCAAGCTTTCCTTTAAAGCCACCCATGGCTTTTGCTTTGGTCCTGGTTTTGTAGTTATACTTCCTAGCTTGTAGCTATAAAAACCCCAGTGTTTAGACATCCTTATCCCATACTCTCACACACATCTCCGGGCACTCAGTGTACCTACAATATGAGAAACCTGCTTTTATTTTTGTAATATGATGGGCACATACCTGATCACATAATAGGTATGATTTGCTAGAAAAACAGGTAGCAGGGAAGAGCATATGGTTCAGTGGGGCAATATCCGTGGCTCACTGCTCTCTTTGCCCATCTATAGAGCGGCAAGTCAGATATTCTGTGTTGCTGTGGGCCAATATGATAATAGCAGGCAATTCCTGACCCGACTTGTGCTCTGTTCTTGGGAAGATCACCAGATCTACCCAAGTCAGCCATTATGAAGAACATAGGTACTGCTGATCACAAACATACTATTATCTAGAAATATGTATTTAAAAATATATTAGAATATGAACTTTTCCTCACAGAACAGCAGTAAAATTCCCCAGTTGCTCTGTCTTCCCTCTAGCACTCCTCCAGCCATAGCTTCTTATGATTTTTTTAATGATAGAGGTAGGACTTGTTAAGTTTTGTAAACATGCATGAAAGCATGTTTACACATACACACAGAATAAAGGATTCCTTAACTATTGAATTGATTTTCATGAGAACTATTCAAGAGACTCAACCTACTAATATATCTAAGTCACTGGGATTTATCTACTCATGCTTTAGCAGCATTGTGATTTACCTACAAGCATTTTGGAAACTATTAGACTGGTCTCCTTTTAGTGGTAATATCTAAAAGGAAACCTTCAGTTTTATGCCACCTTACAACAAGCAGATCATATTGTTCCAACCTGAATTAGCGTAAGAAACAAACTGAATTGCTTTCTTGCTACCTTGCAGGCTACAGGTCGCACAGTCTTAATGGAAGCTGCAAGAGAAGGTGTTCTTGAGCTGGTGCGTGGTCTGCTTGAGAGAGGAGCTGATGTTAACCTGTTTGACTTTGAAAGACAAAATGCTGCACATTTTGCAGCCAAAGGAGGCTTTTTTGAGGTATCACTATTTGTGGTGTGCTTCAAGGTCAAACCTGGGGTGTTTTTTTTTGATTGTTTTTTTTGGGGGGGTTGGGTGGGATTAGGGATTTTTTGTGTCCAGTATCTGAACTGATCGAAGCCATCAAAAACAACTTCTTTTTAAGTATCAAAGGGAATCCAGCAGTGATAGAATCTCTCTCATAATTGCAGAGCCTTTTTTGCCGAGGTATTTCCGAGTGTGCTAGTGTGGCTGGTTGGTGTGAACAGCTCTGTTGGAGACCTTGTTCTCTCAACATGTAGCATGTCACAGCTGTGTAACTTAGATGAAACATTACCATTACAAGAGGGGCAGATGCAGACGGCTCCAATTAGGCAGTTTCTTCCTTATTGCCCAAATAGTCTTCAAAGTACATAAAATTACGCAGTTTTGATTGTGCATGCATTGTCAGAGTTACTTTAAGACAGTGGTCTGCAGTGAGGTGGCAGGAACAAAGATTGTCTTTGGCGTTTACAACAAAACAAGGTTTCTATTTCCTCCATGAAATAAGCAGAGTACTATAGAAAACATGAAATGTTATATGTGCATTGATTAGCTGGGCATGGGAGAGACCTACACTAAATAAACTGTGAATATATGATACTGCATTTGTTTGTAAATCGTTCTCACACTTCATATCTTAAGGAACAAGCCAGATTTTGGTGGTGTTGTTTGTTTTTCTAGATTCTTAGGATTATTTCAGCTTATAATGGAGACGTGGGCCTGATCGCTGTGAATGGTAACACGCCGCTTCATTATGCTGCGGAGGGAGGATTTACAAATTGCTGCAAGTTTATAGGACAAAGAGGTACATTTAAAATAAGTTACTTTGCAGCTATCATGTACATTCTATTTCTTTTCTAAAGGGAAGATATAATTCGGGTAACTATGAAGGATTTGACTCTTGGGTATCATGTGGCAAATATAATTCTCATTAAGAAGTGACTAACGTAGGCTATTGTGATTTATTTATATACGTGTCAGAGATAAAAAAAATTCTCAAAGAAAGCAGCAGAAACATCACAGGTTTGTATAACTCAGAAGTGGACTATATTAAATGGTTCTGCTTTTAATTGGGTTTAGATGTATTGCACTGAAACTTTCAACAGGAAAGTAATTTTTGGTTTGCTGATAATTAAACAAGATAAATCTCTGTAGTTATAGGGAAAACTTCATGCCCATGGGTATTCAAACATACTACAAAGCAGCTGTGATCATATTCTAACTTAGACGATCATAGCACTTCAAAAAGACCATGCAAAATCCTGCATTTTGGTTTTGTGAGTGAAACATTCAGCTAGTGATCCAATGCCAGATTGCAAAGTTGGGGTGTAGAACAGTGAGTGATACTTTAATCTTAGTTTGTTTCTTCTTAACCACTTAAAAAAATGTAGTTTCCACTGAATTTCTGCCTTTCTATACGTATCGTGAATGGATGGATGAGTAAAGCATTTGTTGCCCCATGAACCTCCCTTCAAGTCTTCTATCACCATTTAAAGTTAAAACAGTATAAAATTGTAGACCTGTGGGAATTAGTTGCATGTATAGTACAAGTCTCTTATATAAATAATTACATAATTATGGATTTTCTACATAATGAGGAATTCCGGTGCCTTTCCAGCAAAATTGTGTCTGTATTTTTAGGCTGTGATCCTACATGGGTAAACTTGGAAAAAAAGACACCAAGAGCCATCGCCAAGGATGGTGGTTTTAAAGCAGCAGTATCAGAATTGCGTAAAATTGAGAAGACCTTTGCAAAACAGTCCAAGACTGAGGATAAGGAGGAAAACCCCCAGTGGGCTGTGAGGCTGTATGACTGGTCCTTAGAGCACCAGGCTGCCCTCCGCAAGGCATTGGAGGCTGTCAACCAGGGAGATGGGAAGGTGACTAAAGACAGTTTTATAGCCCTTATCCAGCAGCACTGTTCCTTTGTAGACACTGAACAACTAGAAGCTATTGCTAAAATGCATGAAGGACGTCAGGCTGATGGAATCAGCATTGAAGACTTTTTTAAAGGCTCTAAATACTTGCCAAAAAAATATCTTATCACATCCTATGGACCCAAAGGGAAGAAGGGGAAGAAAGGGAAGAAACAAAGACGCAAAAAAGGTGTTGCTGTCCCCGTGCCGATTTGTGTTATGCCAAAGAGCGTATGTCCCCTCAGAGAAGATGGTTTCCCTGTATACATGGTTGAGGTTATCCAAAATCTTGCTGAGATCTCCCATTTTAACCAAGACCACCCATCTGCCCATCCTGTGCATGATGACCGTGCCTGGTATATAGATGAGCCAAGGACAACATACATGAACATTAACTACCTTGTCAGAGAAGCAGACTTTCCATCTCTACAGAAAGCGTTTGAGGAAGGTGTGCACGTAGACATAAAGGATCAGTATTACAAAACACCTTTGATGGTTGCATGTGCAAGTGGGAACATAGTTCTTGTGCAGTATCTTCTGGAAAAGGGGTAAGATCATTTCAGAGATTTTTTTTTAAATTGCTATTTTGGAGAGGCTTTCAAAAGCATTAATTTCCAGCAAACATTTGGATGCAACAGACCATGGTTTGGGTTTTATTTATATAACTTTTAATATTAAAGTTCTTTCCATAGGATTCTAAGTCACAGAGGGTTAGTTTATTATTTTTCATGTTATTAACAGGGAAATAGAAACACCCAAGAGGTAAGTCCCCCAAGTCTGAAGGTTTTGGGTGCATGGGCTTGTTAACGTTTTGATCAGAGGCAGAATACCAGTCACAACTGCATTCTCTAATAGTACGTCCTCAAAACTCAACTCTCAAAATCAGATGAATGATTTTGGGGAAATCTGGTTCAAGTGACTCACCTGAAACGAGCAAGGCAATCTTGGATAAAGATGCAAGAGTTAGCAAATTAATCTAGCAAATTAATCTCCACTACTTTTGTCAAGCTTCACAAGACAGCACTGCAGTCACATCTCATCATGTTTAGCAGCCCTAGAAATGTAATAACCTTTTAAAGTAGTATCAATTTTGAGGTTTTTAAATCGACAGAAGTTAGAACATGGAGAGGAAGTTATGAGGACAGTGTTTAGCTTTGCTTCTTTCAGTAGCGTGGACTTTCAGGTACTTTCAATTTGACATGGGAGTGTAAATACTTTTTACAATATAACCTCTTCAGTACAGTATCACAGTCCATATTGGATAGAAACAAAGCATTTATCCAGAGCTATGGAAAACACTGAGGTTTAAACATAAATTGGTGATATCTACTTTCTGTCTTGTCCAGAAGGACTCAGAAGTAAATTTGGGCTTAAGACAAATTCAATGCTTCATCAGGAAAAAATACTAAATCAGTGCTGTGTTGTTGCTGTTCCCTTTGATAGGTTTGTTTCTGATAGAATGAAGTTAGCAAAAAAGATTCAGGGGCAGAGTGTTGGTACAGGCATGGAGGATGGGTTGGGAAAGAAAGTGGAGTAACTGCATGTTTTAATGAGAAACACAAAGGCAATGAACGCTGCATACAAATAAACCATAAGGCCTGAGTAACTGAAAGATAACAAAGACAAAACTGGTAGGTGTGGGGAATTACTGGGATAACATCTCACCAAAAGCAGAATACTGAAAAATGTAAAATTAAATAAAGAAAAACATGAATTTGTTCTTTTGAACTAGAGTTAAATATTAACCATCTGACCTGAACAGCAAGTTATCCCTGGAAGCAACTCCATAATTTTCTTCCTTTTCATTCTTTCCATGTTTTTTGGGAAGACATCAGCTCTTTGTCCCTAGAGCCAATGGGACAGCAACCCTAACTCAGTTCAGGACCCCTCGGCTGTCTTAACTACAAGGCACAAGTAATTCACTCTGCTTGAGTACTGGGGAACCCTCTCATGAGGCTTTGGCCTGTTTTGAACCCACCCATGGTGCACAGATCTGGGCATGGTCATGGTCTGTGCTCTCTTCAGAGATGTGGGGGAACAATATTTCTTTCCTTTTAACACTTAGGAGGCTCTGGCGGCTGTGGTTCCCCAAGCCTTGCTTTTGCATGACCCTAGCCCAAAAGCTTCCAAGGCAGCAAGTTGCTAAAGGGCTAATAGTGCTTTTCCCCTCAGCTTCATCCAAAGGCAGCAGATTGCAGATATCTCCTCCAAACTAGCCCTTGCATCCTCCAGAACATACTAGGTTTAGCGCAGGAACTGAAACAGATCTATAGTCCAGCAACACAGTGGCTGAAAAAATTCTAAAGGCTCGGGCAATTTTCCCACCTGCTCTTGGCCCTAAAAGCATTATTGTATGAATTCCTTAATCTCTTTTTTGCCATTATCAGTGAGCTGAAGCACAAACACAAGCAGCGTTTTAAATGACTGTGGTGTTTGGGTGCCTGTTTTCCTCTGTACCTGTGAAAACTTCCATGTAAAGGACACTGTTGGCTAAGAGAAGGATCTGATCACCACCCAGGCACACTCTTACAAGTAATATTCCATGGCAAACCATATATTGGATTCTAAAATGGCTTCAGAGTAGCAGTAGCAACATGAAAACATTAATTCACATTGAATAATGCCATTGCAGGGGGCAGTTAACATTGCTTGTGTTGACATTCCTGTATCTAATAGATAGCTTCGTCTGCCACTTCTCATATTCTTTTGTAGGGCTGATGTAAATGCAACAGACAATTTCATGTGGACTCCTCTCCATCATGCTTGCTATAATGGACACCTCGATATTGCCAAACTGATAGTGAAGGCTGGAGCAGCAGTGGATGCACCTGCAATGGGCAATGCAACCCCACTAATGAGAGCCATTGAGATCTCCAGACTGGATATTGTCTACTTTTTACTTGAAGAGGGTGCAGATGTCCAAGCTACAAACAGCAGTGGTAAATATCAATATCCCCAAAACAGGCCCACTTCCTTACATATATCCATGCTTTATTAAAAAGCCCCAAACAAAACTAAGTTCTTGGAATGCTTTGAGAAGTGTTCAGAATTTGTGATTGCTGTCAGGACCAGGATGAAGGTAAGAGGTACAATTAGTTTTCTACAGTGTGGAATCATATTGTAAGTAGTCAGCTTTCTTGGGTTTTATGCCTCTAGAAAATAAAGTAACATGATTAATTACATGATTAAGAAGTCTGTTGCTCCTCACAAGATATATACAGTTATAAGTGGCTTTAATGAATAAAATCTATCTACTTTTTAATATTAGTTGATGGAAAATTAGATTTCAGTTGTGGCCAGTGTATACTCTGCCATCCATTTACATAATTTAATTTTCATGCACAGGCAGCACAGGTTAAAATATTTCTTGCTGCTTAGCATGTAAATATTATTCTCTGAGAAAAAGTACTTAACAGAAAAACAAATCAAATTGATAACTGAAGTATTACCTCCTTACAGCAGATCCCTCATGCAGTGTTATTTCTTCTCTTTTTGGAGTAAATTAAACAGCACTTGTCACATTTTAAGCTCTTGCTCTAACAGAGGAAGCAACATTGCTACATAATGAGATTTTCCTTGCCAAAATGCCTACTAGGTGAAAGCTTGCTTGTAGAAAGTATGTGTATTCCTTATTTCTGTGTTGTTCTTATTCACACAGCAGTTTAGACTCACAACTACTTTACAGCCACAGCATCTCACCTTGTAAGATCTGGAAGAGTCTGTCCTCTATTAAGCCCTGAAGGTTTTCAGCCCAATTTAAACCATGGAGCTTTCCCTTGACTCCTTGCCAGCCACAGAGCAAGTACTGGAAGAGGTAGAGACCTACAATAACTTGGTCTACATTCCTAACCTTGTACTGTGCTAGCCATCTCCTAATCCTAAATGCTCTGAGAAGTCACAATTGCAACCTGTAGGACCAGTGTATTAAGCTGCAAATGTCAGGACATTAAGAGCAAAGTTACCACTTGAAGAATTCCTGCAATACTTGGTTTCAAAGCTCATTTCTGTAAGGCTTTATTTCTGGCAGACAGTGCGGGTGCTTACCAGTCCTCACATGATGTCAGGCATGCTGCTGGCACACTGAATGGTTAATAAAATAGAGACCTAATTAAATTCAGTTGACCATGGTTTCATTATCCAGTTGAAATAAAAGTATTTATTTTTTTAAATACAGGAAAGAATCCTCTTGATATTGCTAAAGTATTTGCAGATTCTAGAATAATTGATCTGCTCCAGAATAAACTGGACAATTTGCCAAAAGTAGCAGAAAAGAAAGAAAAAGCTGTGAAACCAAAGCCATCTTCCACACCAAAGCCATCTTCCACACCAAAGCCATCTTCTACATCAAAGCCTGCAGAGGAACAAGCTGCAAAAAGAGAGGTATGAAAAATGGCAACAAAGAATTGATTTGCTAACAGTTAGTAGAATGCTTCTTCCTTTCATTTATTTGCCATCCATGTCTCTCTAAAGCTATACATCATGCAGTTCTGTTGAAGTATTTTCAGAAGCCAGGACTCCTTCTTGCCAATACTATTACTTGTTCATTGGTTGAAATTTTGATGTATTAATTATATGAACTTCATGTCTTTCACAGTGCCACTTAAGAAATGTATCAAATATTGGTGATGGGACCCAGAAAAATATTTCCTGTTCTTTTCACCCTCCTCCTGAAGCTTATGATCATCCAGTTCTCTTGTAAATACCAAGCAACCTGTAAGCTTAATTTCTTCAAGGGAGCACCTGTTTCTTCACAGACAAGACCAAGGCCCTTCAAATTAGTAGCAAGGTTTTTTTATTCTAACAGAACTCATTTAGGCAATATTGGGCTCACTGACTTCTCATTTCCCATTTTGTCTCTTAACCTTCCTTTTCTACTGTTAACACGAGCCCTGTTACTTAAACTCCACACTGAGTTTGGCTGTTGTACTACTGAATGCTTTTGCAGCATACCCAGGAGCCTCGAGTATGTTACCATTGCCTAGTTCAAGCAGATACAACCTCTGTGACCACATCCTGGTTCTCTTATGGTGGATGAGATCTTGATTTACTAGTGGTACTTGTTAGTAAAACCTGGGATGCCATTTAGGGAGAAAATGTAATTGTAGCTACATTGCTGGAAGCGTCCTTCAGCAGTCCTGACCTGGAAGATGTAGTAAGTATTTCACATTAGCCAAATGTTGGTTTCCCCCTTTCAAAGATAGTTTGAATGTCATGCATAGCGTAGGACTTTGTTAGGCAGGAGGACAACTGTAGGTGCTAATTAAGCCATGACCTCCACAGGAAGGGATCATCAGTGGCACTAGATAGTTACCTCAAGTCTTGAAGAGCAGTTAATGTTTTAGTGTCACAGAGGAAGAGCCATCCTCTTTAAGTCACAATTTTTGGTTATAAAATAAATAACAGCTTTAAGAAAAGCAGATTCTGACAGATTAAGAAAAATACATCCACAGTAAATAGAAAACAGAAGAAGTATCTGAAGACGTAGGTTTTGTGCCTTGCTTCTGAACATGATGTATAACTGGTAACTTCTCTTTCAGTCTTCACAGGTGTCATTGGTAGGTGAAGAAACATCCATTCTTGAAAAGGCAACACAAAAACCCTTTAAGGACAGTGTTATTTATCTGAATTCTCTGATAGCCAGTGGTGCTACCAAGAAAGAGGACATCACATTCAAACCCAGAAAAGTATGTACAGTAGTGAAACATGAACATAGTTCCATGTTAATGGAAAGGTAGACCTTGCTGTAGATCAAAACCCAGAATGATCTGATAAAACAACTTCACAGTTCTATTAGCTGCTTGTAGATGACATGGCAGAGGCTAGAGAGATTGCCATAGAACAGCAGTGAACTAAAGAGTCCACATATGTTTATGTTTATTATATATATATATACATATACATATATTTATCTAAACCAAATTACCATGGAAAGCAAGCCCTTACCAGGTTTAAAATAGGATTAAATTGGACCCGCAGTAAAATTACAAATGCCACTGTGTTCATTGAATGGATTTTTACATTCATACACTTAAAGGACAGGAGTCATTGTGCATGGGACCAGCACCAACTTCTAACTTGCCTTCTCAATTAGTTACCCCATGTTTGCTTAAGTGACATTTACTGATCTGAATGGATCATTAAATATTTACTTCCTTTAGTAAGAATACTGAAAATATAATTTTCATATTAGGAACTTGTTAATATTCATTCAAGAAGAACCAAAAATACAGAGAAAGATGACCACAGAGAAGTGATATTTTTCTCCCCCTCTGCTTAAGAAGGAGAACACCATCATTGCTGACTAAGCAGATTCTTTCAGAGGTTGTTTACCATTTCCCTAAGCCTGACGTGTGCCAGTTTCTGCAATGGTCTCAGGGGAATAAAGCTACATCATCAGTTACTCTATGCTAATTACTGTTTTCTACTCTGAGGATCTTGGACCCTAGTCATTCATTCTAAACGATTAGCTTTGAATCATCTTTCCTACATTATCCCTCATCCAAGTCTATGGCATGTTAAGAGATTGGCAGCAACAAGAGATTTTTCTGCTTGTACACAAATTGTTGTGGTATCTTCTACCAGGAGGCCACACCATTTTTCTTCTATGTTTCAGGATGGAAAAGAGTGCTAGAACACAGCTCTATTTGACTCACAGTATCATCTTCATACCTCAGTTGCAGTCCAGAATAACTACAAATATCTTTATTTTGTAGATTTGGGCCCCTGAAGCTGCAACAGAGGAACTAGTAAGGAAGCACGAATGGCTCCGTGAGCTCTCTGCTTTTGATGGCTTGTCAGAAAGCCCTGCAACCCCCTTTGATAGAAAATTTGTGGAATAAGCACCCCAGCTGGAAGAAGCTTCTTCAGCATATATTTTGAGGGGATAAATATCTAAAAGGCTACTCCACTGCAAGGAAGGAATCATGCAGTGTTCAGTAAATGCATGTTAGGTGCAATAAAAAAGGTTGTAGCAAGTTTTTTCATCTGTAGGTTTTGTTGCTTACACATAATCTTTTGTTAAGGGCTTAGTCTGGAAAAAGGTTTATCGTCACGTGATTCAAAGTCTTGGAGCTAGCTCAGCATATTTCATGGAATGGCTGCTGTTAGGACACACACATCCTTTACCTTCTTATCCTTTTAAAGGGATGGCTTTAGGAGGCTATTTTTCACCCCAACATTAAACTTATTCCTGGAAGATACATTACTCTTTCTACTAAAAAAAGGTATGAAATATAAAGATGAAGATAACATTCAGTAATTACTTAAGACAACAGTGTTCTTGGTTGTCTGCAGAGGCAACAGAGTGCAGAATTTACAGCCAGGACAACTGTAGTCTAGTGTACTGCTTTCATATTCTCCCATGCACTTGGAAGAGTGTACAAACCTTTCTCCTTATGCACTAAAGATGTATTTCCCAACAGCAGCTCTGCAAAGATTTTATCCAGACCTTTAGATCTTTTTGGCAAACTTGTAAAACATGCAGAGATTTTGTGAATGGATACTGGAGAGGGATTCTTCATCAGGAACTATAGCGAGAGGACAGGAAGGGATGATGAGTTTAAACTGAAACAGGGAAGTTCAGGTTAGATATAAGTAGTTCTTTACTGTGAGAGTGTTGAGGCACTGGAACAGGCTGCCCAAAGAAGTGGTAAATGTTCCATCCCTGGAAGTATTTAAGGCCATACCAGTTGGACAGAACTTTGGGTGACATGGTCTTGTGGGAGGTGTCTCTGCCAGGGGGTTGGAACTGGATGATCCTAAGGTCCTTTCCAAGTCAAACCATTCTATGAATGCAGGTTCTTACATTAACAGCTACATTCACAGCAAGTCCAAATCAGCACTTGCCTCCACAACAGTGAGGTCAACAGATATTGTCCCTTTTGTTATTTAATGAGTTCTTTGGTTGGGAAGGAATTGATGTCTTAGAAATGAAGTGACCAGGCAGCAGTAATTTATTATGTAGAATAGGTACTGAAAGTTGATTTGGGGAAGGACTTGGGAGTGTTGGTCAATGAGAAAATGAACATGAGGCAGCAGTGTGCTCTTGCAGCCCAGAAGGGCAACCGTATCCTGGGCAGCATCAAAAGGAGCGTGACCAGCAGATAGAGGGAGGTGATCCTGCCCCTCTACTCTGCTCTCATGAGACCTCACTTGGAGTACTGTGTGCAGTTCTGGTGTCCTC